>CAUYON010143558.1:0-13590 GCA_963573935.1 Arctocebus calabarensis | reverse complement strand
ATATATACAGTTTTTATACAGCTTTATGCCTGGCAGGAGAGTGCCACAGCACCCTAGTAGGGGAAGGAGGTCCAGTTTTTAGAGGGTCTCTCCCGTGGGGTAGAGTGGGAGGACATCTGAACTCTGCTCGCTTGTTTGTATAGAGGTATGGAGTATACTGCAACCTGTTCTCTTGGGGGTGGGGACTCCCGTCTGCTTGGTGATGTGCTCTGTACCTTTTATTTGTATCCTTGGGGTCGCAGGTCACTCCAGCAGGGTTGATGTGCATTCCTCGATGTCTCTTGGCTCAGCTCCAAACCGTTGGCTTTCTCGCTAAATTTCTGTCCTTTAACTCTCCTTCTGGACTGGAGTGTCTGCAGAAAGCTGGCTACAGACCACCATCTTGGCTCCCCAGAGCAGTGATTTTCAACCAGAGTGCTGTGGCACACTGGTGTGCTGTGAGGATCTTAGGTGTGCCTTGAAAATTTTTAAATATTATAATTAAATTACTTTCAAAAGACGTTCAAAACACAGTAACTATTCTTTTTTTTTTTTTGCTCTTTTTTTCTTTTGATCAACATAATTTAAGTGTGCTGCAGGAAGTTTAACTGTAAGCTCAAGTGTGCTGTGAGATTAAAAAAAAAAAAAAAAAGGTTGAAAAACACTGGCCAGAGGCTTCTTGGCTGGGTTTTTGAGGTGTTTTGTGATCTTCCTTTTGCTGAGCAGGCTTAACCAGACCATAAGGTAGGCCAGGCCAGTTTGAGTTTCTGTCCTTGGCTGTCAACAGCAGAGGCAGTGCAGCCAGGTGGCCCAGGCTGCTTTCCTTGGACACACGCAAGCTGGTTGGCTTAACTGGAGTCAGAGTGTGACGAGTCAGAGGGGAGTGGGCAGCCTGCAGCAGGGGAGCTGTTGGTCTTTGTTCATCGTGTCCACCATACTGCCTCACTCAGCACTTCTCATTCCATACCTCTAGGTCAGTGGTTCTCAACCTTCCTAATGCCACAACCCTTTAATACAGTTCCTGTGGGTTGCAACTCACAGGTTGAGAACCACTCTAGGTTTTCACCTCCTGCCTTTTCCTGTGCTTTCTTTCACTTTCAGAACTTGATCCTGTGGCCATGATGGGCCAGGTTCAAGCGGCCAGGCAGATGTGAGATGTGAGCAGAACTGCTGTGTCTGGGCACCCAGCTGCCGATCCTGCTCTCTAAGCCCCATTTGTAAGAAATATGTTGGTAGCTACTCGTGTCTCTGACCAGGTTCTTTGAAAACTCTCAAAAGTTAGCAGCTTGTGTTTCTCTTAGCCCTGGGGTGGCAGTGCAGGGAGGGTGATGGAGAAAGTATTTTTTTTAGGCAGAGTCTCACTCTATTGCCCTCTAACTCTTGGGCTTAAGTGATTCTCTTGCCTCAGCCTCCCAAGTAGCTGGGACTACAGGCGCCCACCACAACACCTGGCTATTTTTTTGTTACAGTTGTCATTGTTGTTTAGCAGGCCCTGACCAGGTTTGAACCTGCCAGCCTGGGTGTATGTAGGTGGCACCCACTGAGCTATGGGTGCTGTTCTAGTATTATTATTATTTTTAAAATAAAGCTCTGGTGTTTGGACTCAGAGAGAGCTATGCAGAGTCTCATTTGAATGCTTATTTTGTAGGTTTTCACAGCTTGGGTGTTCAAACTTTTTCCTTCTGTTCAGATCCTGCTTCTTTCTTGTTTTGGTGAAAGCTGTTTTCCAACATGCTATATTCCTGTTCAATGGAAAGGTGACCTTCACCCTCATGCCGACCCAACGAGTGTTGATGTTCATCTGGGAAGCAGGCAGCTCTCTAGTGCTGGCAGCACTGGATTTGCTTCTCGCCTCAAAACCCCTTGTGGACACTGTCTTTCGTGCATTTGATCCTTCCCTTTTCCCACTGGAAGGCCCTCTTCACTGGTAGTGAAACCAGGACACGGGGAGCAGGGCCACTTCTTGGGCCGACTGTTCCAGCCTGCAAGGATGCTCAGAATGGAAGGAGAGAGGGAATAACCACAGACTCCTGGGGAGTGTTGAGCAGGAGGTCCTTCCCCACCTGGAGTGAACCCCACTCCTTCAACTGATATGGCAGAGTCCCAGAAAGGTGCTGTACTGGGAACACACTGATAATAGTGGGAACTCCAGGCCCAGTGAGCCGAAGAAGAGTTGACCCCAGTGCCGGAGGGACAGCCCCATTGTGTGAGATGCCCCTGGTGCAAGAACCCACACCATCCTTCCTCTGCCCCTGTGAAACCAACATGGTATGGCAAGAAGCAGCACAGTTAAGGGAAAATGAGTTTTGAGCTCTGACAAAGTCTGATTAAAACTTGAGAACCCCCATACTCACATATAAACTGTCTATAACTGTCTTATGTAAGTAAAAATGAACGTGAAACCCAGCACTGCGAGGTAAGCTCAGGGCTTTTGGTGTTAGCCCTGCCTACTGTCTGTTCTCCTGCATATTGAGGGAAATTCTTGTCCCTGTTAGTCCAGGGTTGAAAGGGAAGGCTGACAAGTTTGAACTCAGCTCATACCAAAGGATCAGGTTGGGTCTAAAGCAGGTCTGTCCTGGCAAAGTGATTCTGTGGGGTCAGGTGGCAGTGGCTGTCTGGAGCACCTGGAGCCTCAGGGTAGGAATGTATTGGCCACCTTTCCAGCTGGCCTGCTCCTTTCAGGCTCTGTGTGCACCAAAGTAAGTAGCCTCCTAAGCAGGCCAGGCATTCAGGCCTCTCCCTGACATGTCCCACACTAATTACACAGTGAGGAACCAGAGTGGTGCCTGAGTTGAGTGGTGAAGATTGGCAGGTTCTACAAGGAAACTTACTTGGAAACCTGAGTTAAACCAACCCACATTTCTCATCCCCCCTCACCAGCGTTGTAGACACCTGTCCCCCAGGCAGCCTCCTCTTTGGCCCTCACTTTGCCCTGGTTTGGAGTCAGGGTTCTGGGATCAGAAGGAAACAGGCTAGAATCCCAGGTGTACCACTTACCAGTGGGGTGACAGTGGGGAAGCTCTTTCATGTCTCTGAGCCTTGGTTTCCTTGTTTGTAAAATGGACCAAGGATTAAGTGAGAAACTATTTTAAATGGGCCTGTGCTGTGATTCTTCAGAACTTACCTAAGTTGTCACTGTGCCCATGAATCAGGCCTTTGTGGCTTTCAGGTCCTTCATGGGTACCCCGGGCATCTTTTCTACTCTGGCACTTGTTCACTTTCTTCTTTTTCCCACTAGACTGTAAGTGTCTTGAGGGAAGGGGCTGTGTCTGGTTGTCTCTGTGTGTTGTGTGTCTGGACCATGGCCACTAACACTAAGGAGTGTTCATCACATTCCAGGCTCAGTTCTAAGTAATCTACATGGGAAAGTAATCTACTCAATAACCCCACGAGATAGGTACCACTTTCAGTATCCCCATTTTAGAGACATGGAAACTGAGGCACAGGGTACTGAATCACATGCCCTGTGGCATGCAGCTAGTCATCGGCAGAGCCAGGATTTGCATCCAAGAAGCCTGGTCCAAAACTTTACTGGGGTAGCTGTCTTTTAACAGTTACACATTGGTTGGAGAGTGGAGAGGGCAATGTTGTTATTGTCAAATTATCATTGGCTATTAGTGCGGGGCAAGCCACTTACCTTTTCTAGGCCTGTTTCTTTGTTAGTAGGAAGAGGAGCAGTGCTCTTGTGAGGATTAAATGGGAGTAACGCGTGTAAACTCTGAGGCCTTGTCCAGAGCTTAGAGAGCCATTGCTTTGGCGGTGTTACCATAGTAATCAAAGTCCATTATTCCTACTGGGAGCTCCTTTCCTGACTGATTGGGGGGGGGGGGACGAGTGTCGCCCTCATTCCCCCAGGGCCCCCCACTTCCTCCGCCCATGCACTCTCACACTTTGGGAGAACACGGGTCCCTCTGATGGGCTTTCTTCCTCTAGAGTGCGCTGAACTTTTGTGCTTGGCAGCCCATGAAAGGGACTAGAAGCCCCCAAGCCGTCCTTTAATCTCAGAATACAGGAGGTTTTATTCCCTGAGTCAGGCCCAGCAGGATTAAGGCGAGGTGTCCCTTCAGCCCAGGAAGAAGCGGGTGCTGTCCTGCAGACCTTGCACAGGTCAGGAGTGGCCGTAGCTCTTGGGCAGGCATGGCATGGGGTGGGGATGCTAACTAAGGAAGTGGATGGTATTACTGCCAGTGACACTACAACTTCTGCCTTATGATATTCCAGCCACAGAAGCTAGAGCTAAGATTCCCCAGCACAGACTCTGAATGCAACCACTTGAAAGTGCTGCATTAAAGTGAGAGAAAGAGAGTGTGTATGTGGGTATAAAGAGACAGCCTTGATCCTGGAGTTGATGTTTCTCATTCCTTACTCTTTTCAGGCTGTGATTAGAACTGTTTCCTTGGCTCCTGTGCCTAATGATGCACTGTTCCTCTCTCCCTCCCATGGCCCTTTTCTCAACTGAGCTGCTCCACTCTGCTGTCTACACAGCCCCCCTCCCCCCCACCCCCGCTGCCTCTCTCTCTCCTCACACATCTGCCACATTCACCTGGAAGCTGAAGCACTTTCTGCTTGAAAAAAGGGCTTAGGTATGTCTTTGTAAATGATGTTTAAAATCAGATGAGCTGAGCTATAGAACTCGGGTGGAAGGGGGTGGGGGGGGGAAGAGGGCAGGGAGAGGGGGATGCTGAAAGCGCCCTCTATCTGTGCTGTCCAGCAACACAGGACCACTAGCCTCATGTGGCTGTTGAGTATTTAAAATGTGGCCAGTGGGACTGAGGGACTAGATTTTTCATTTTATTTCATTTTAATTTGTTTAAATTTGAACAGCTGCATATAGGTAGTTACTACCATTTTGGACAGTACAAATATAGGGAATGTGGCACCTGGAAGGATCATCAGGTTCAGTTATGTTGTGTGAGGATTTGGGATTATTTATTCTTATTCTGGGCACTTGGTTCCTACAGAGTCAAGTTTTGTCACGTTCAACCTCAGGTCTTCTTCTTTCTTCTCTTCCTTCTTTCTCTCCTTCCCTTTCCCCCTCCTCCCCTCCTCCTCTCCTTTTGCTTGACGCAGAGTATCACTCTGTTGCCCAGGATGGAGTGCTGTGGTGTCATAGCTCACAGCAACCTCCAATTCTTGGGCTCAAATGATTCTCATGCCTCAGTTTCCTGAGTAGCTGGAACTATAGATGCCTGCCATGACACTCAGCTAATTTTTCTTTTTAGTAGAGATGAGTCTCACTCTTGCTCAGACTGGTCTTGAACTCCTGAGCTCAAGCAATCCACCTGCCTTAGTCTCCCAGAGTACTAGGATTACAGGCATGAGCCACCGAGCCATATACTCAGGTCTTCAAAAGCTGTAGAAGACAAATGCATTGGCTCAGGTCTTCTGCTGTAGAAGACAAATGTTTTGGCTGCAGTGGTGGAAGCCTTGTTTGCTGATACATTACCTTTCACTAGCACCCTGCCTTTGTAGCCCAGGCTGCCCTGTGGGCGACCAGGTGCAGATGTGTGAGGTTCGGGGGATCCCAAACTCAGGGGACCAAGTCCTCCAGTCCTGGGTCTGCCACTTCCTCATGAAGTTATTTCTCCTCTTCTCCTCCAGTGATGAAATGAAATTTCGTAGGGCTTAAAGCTTGTGTAGTTTGGGGGTCCTCTTTAAGGAAAAGAATATAAAATTACAAATAACAAAATTAGGAACCATGATGAATATTTATTTAGAAGGAAAAAAGATATCACGTCCAATATAAATTTTAAAACCTAACATATATCACAAACTTTAGCAAATCCATAAAAATAATGAAGTACTTTCATTAATAATTCGCCTGTCACCCCTCTATAATACTTTTTTGCTTTCATTTCTTTCTGCGGGATACTCTTTGATCACTTCTTTCTATGGTTTTGTAATTTTTCTATAAGGAGCCTGAATGGTTTTGTAATTTTTCTACAAGGAGGCAGAAAAGATAATTTGGTTTTTCTTTAAGCATGGTTGACAAAATTTGTTTTTTATCACTGATAGTTACAGTGCATAAAACACGGCTTAAAACACAGACATCTACATTTTTTTGTTTTACCACTATAGGTTTGGATCCTACAATGCAGGAATTTGGATAAAAATCTATTTTGCATAAATCCCTACCAAAAAAAGGAAAAATGTCTGGTATGTTTAGAGTTGTATTCCTTGTATTATCAAATATGTTCCTGACAGGATAAAACATCTCTTTTTGAGTAGGCATTAGTGAAAACTAAATTCTCCTCCTACAGTTCAACATGTCTGATTATTGGAATAAATTTCTACATACTAGTTTCCGGCTGTGTTTCAATTCATTATTTTCCACCATGACTGACTCATCTCAGGTGCTCAGTGTCACACCTTTGCATCTCAGAGCTGTTGGGTTGGTGATATGCGTATCTCTGTAAACTATGGGGACAGTTAGCAATCAGTTGCTTTAAAGTGGCTGTGCACCACCAACATAAATCCCACTACACCTACTCAAACTAAATTTATCCCCAAATTAGCTTTCCCTTCAGTGGGTCCCCAGAGGCCTAGAGCTACTATAACATGACTAGACATGAACATGAGAGCCAGTGGGGAAAGAGTGTGCTTCATCAGGTGCAGTTAAAATATCTTAAAATTGCAAATTTCATTAAAAGAATTGTCCAATTCTGAGGCTGTATTGCTCGGGCCTTGATGGGAGTTCATGCAAACAGAGCACTGACGTGTTCTTCCTGGGCGCTACTGTAAATCTGCATCTGTCCACTGCGGTGAGCCTCAGAGTCTTGGTCTTTAAAATGGGAAGTGTTTGGGGTCCTGATTTCCTGAACTCAGTTTACCTGGTTCAGTTACTTGGCTAAGCTAGAAAGTTCAAGTGAGGCACAGTGGTAACGGAAAGCAAAAGTGAGTGGAAATTGAAAATAAAATTGGAGTGGCCAGGCAGTGAGGATAGAGAGCAAATGTAGCTTACACAAGTTTCAGGGTAATAAAGAAAGAGTTTAATTAGGGAAAACAAAGAGAAAGTTTAGAGCACTTCCAAAGAAGGAGCAGAGGTAAGAGAGACAAGACCAGATGGGTATCAAATATTCTCTCCATTTGGAATTGGCTGCAAGTCTTTCATTGGCCTCTCTGCACCTCCAGGCAGTATTGCCTTTTTCTATTGGTCAAGCCATATCTGTGTCAATATGCATGGAAACATACTGGAAAGAATTAATCCAAAATGTTAACAGTGTTTCTCTGTAAAGTAATAGGTCATTCAGTTTATTCCTTGGTTCTTTTCTGGTCCCCCCTCCCCAATCTCTATCTTAAGTATGTATGATTGCGATTTTGGGATTGGGGGATTGGAATTGGTGGGAGGGATACATAAGTGAGGCATTTGGGAGCCCCTATCCTCCCAGGAGACCCCAGAGAGCTCCCTCATTAGCTGGAGTAAGATTCACCCAGGGATCTTGATCACAGGTTCTGGGGCCCCACTCCCAGAGATTCTGCCTCTGGGTCTGGGATGGGACCTGGAGTCTGCCATTTAGGCACCATTCCAGTGACTACCCTTTAGAGGCACATTGGCCTGGGGACTTCTTCTTTGCCTGGAACTGGGTTAACAGAACTATCAGAGAGATCTAGCTTGGAGCTGGCAGGTGAGCTGAACCGCAGCGGGTCATGCTGAGACTCTGACAAGATCATATTTCCAGATGGAGGTGGCTCCAGGACAGGGAGCAGGACAGGTAGGGAGAAAATGGCAGGCTGCAGGCTGTGGGAAATAACTCACAGAGCTCACAGAAGAGCAGGCAGTGCCAGCAGCAACTTGCTGTTCTATTCTCTGCCCATCAAGCTGCCTCTGAGAGGCGTGGACAGGCAGGCTCACCCTGTGGGGGTCACAGGTTCCCTGTTAGCTCTCAAGAAGTAGGCCCACAATGCCAGCTCTGGTTCTGCCACACACTAGGTGTACGATTGCAAGTGAGTTGGGAAATGTTGGGGATCCTGTTTCTCAGCCTTGATTTTGTCATTTGCGCAATGTGAGTGATGTCACCAACCTCACAGGCATTTCCTGGGAGAATGTTGGTGATCCAGAATAGCCAGTCTGTCAACATCAATTCCCTCCCCTTTCTTCTTGCTCTTTGGCTGTTTGGGAGAAGGGCAGTGGGAGAGACCTCTTGGCCAGAGGGAAGGCCCTGTGCATGGCGCTGTGGTCTAAGTGCCTGCCTTGGTCATTCTTGCAGAAGCTCCTTCACTATGAGACATATTTTTCCTGGAGGATATTTAGTGAGGAGCTTCCCATCCTAGTCTGTCATTCTCTGAGTCTTCAGAGCACTCAGGTAGTCTGAAACCTGCCATTGCTATTGTCTTTGTGGCCAGAAGACCCCCTTGGAATGGTGTCCATCAGCCTCTTTCTGTTTGGACTTTGCTTTAACCCCCAAGCCTCCTACCTAAACAGTCAGATGGTTCCACTCTCCTAGGTGGTCACTTATTTTAACGTGGAATTTCCAGCAAGCTGGTTCAGCTCTGCCCCATATTTAAAAAAATTTGCCTTTAACCCCGCTTACAACACAACCACCCAAAGCTGCAATACAGAGAATCCTATCCCAGCCACTGAACTCCGATACCAAGTATTTAGTAAGAGACTTCCTCTATTCTGGTCACTCTACAGATTTTTCTTGAGTACGCACTGCTGTAACAATAATTATCATTGATTAGGTGCTTTTTACGTGCCCAGGGTGAACTTCCAGAAGCTCATTGTTTACAGTGCAATAGGTACTGTTGGAGGAAGGTAGCAGGTAAAGAGGGACATCACCCCCCCCCAGTCTCCCTGTTAATTGTGTAATGATGCATTTTTGATGTGAAATCTGCTTCTGCAATTCCTAGCTTAACTATCCTTTCCTTGCCTAGAGGAGAAAAGAATGGAGACATCTATCCAGAGCTGAGATTTTGAAAACCTCATCCTAGACAGGGTGGCTCAGCCACAGAGCAGGGTTTGCACAGTTATAGACTGCCATCTTCCTTTTCAGCTTAAATAGAAAAACAGAAAGTTCCAGGCAAACATAAGGACTGCCTTTTGGTTCCTTTTTCCCTCCTTCATGTGGCACATAGCTGTTTATCTGAGAGAAACAGGTTTGCCCAGTGGAACATTTATTTGGTTTCTTTGGCTGATCATGGGAACACACCTGCCACTTTGCCATTTCCTGCAAATCAAGCAGTTTCTTAGAAAAGGGACACATTCCTTAAAATACATTGTGTGGTTTGGGGGTGAGATATGGTTTCTTGGATTTTATGATTAAATATGGCTGCAAAAACATTAAGCCACAAGATAAAAATACACTGACTGTCCCTTATGAGAAAATGGACTTTCCTTAGGATAAGGGGGCTGGTCATTTACATTTTTATGCTGGGCTTTGTTATGTTTTCAAGTTTTTGTTTGCTTCTTTTCCTGTTTCTCATCAAGTCTCTTATGCTCTGAACACTTTGTAGCCAGACATCAGTAGAGTTAACTACAGTGTAACTTCTTACCAACCCAAACAATTTTGACTTAATTTACAAGAAAAAGACAAATCATGAAACAAATTTTCTTGAACCTTAATTTTTAGTACCCCAGTTGCAGAGCATGTCCTGGGCTTAGTAGATGGTCCTTCTCAATTCCTATACTTAACTTACATCTGATACTGTCTCCAGTAAGAACAGATCATTATGGCAGATAGCTAGGAGATAGTCCCCAATATGTCTATAAATAATTTGAGCTGGATTTATTCTTAGTATACTACATTTACTAAGGCAGGAAAGGGGACTGCGAACATTTTGGAAAGTTTTTCAAATGACTATTTGGAACTGATTACATATGTATTTACCAGAAAATTTGAATAATCAGCATATCCTGTTTCCAGAACTTTCTATAATAAGGTTTTCTTATAGGAAGAGAGAGTGGAGCAGAAGACAAGAATGTGAAATTGTGGAGTCAGATTGGCCCCAAATGTGGCACTTTGCCCCAGAGACTTGGCCTTTCCCTTCTCATTCCTCATCTTCCAAATGGGTGCCCAGCTGAGACCCACCTCTGACAGTTACTACGAAGAGTAAATAAAATAATGCATGAAGGCGCAGGGAGTCGAGACCCGGGCCGCCACCGTCACCTCGGCCGCTGCGGCCGCCATCGCCTTGTTCCCCCGCCCCCGCACCATGGCCGAGGAGCTCTCAGCGGCCACGTCCTACACCGAAGATGATTTCTACTGCCCAGTCTGTCAGGAGGTGCTCAAGACGCCGGTGCGGACCGCGGCCTGTCAGCACGTGTGAGTAGGCGCCTCCGCCCCGCGCGGGGCCGGGTGGTCGTTTAGGCCCCGGCTGCGCCGCTGACCCCGGCTGCGGCCTGGCGGGAGCTGAGCCCGCGTGGCCTGCCCGAGCGCCGCTCGTCCCGGGGGTCCGGCTCCCAGCCCGCCCCAGCCCCCGGCCGCCCTCTTGTCGGGCCTCCGGCCGGCTCCGCGCGGGGGCCCCTCTCCCGACCTCCGGGTGCCCGTGGCGTCGTCGGTCCTCTGAGGCCCTTCTCTGCTCCGCCAGGCCCGGGAGGAATTGCAGGGAACGTGGAGCCTTTTTGTTTCCTAGCAACCCGAGGGCGGCTGGGGTGTCGAGTGTCCAAACCGACCGGCGGAGCCCGCACCGGCCCGCTTGCCGCGCGGTGACCTGCCGTGCCTGGAAGTTTGTGCTTTCAGAACCTCGGCCCATCCTTTTCCGTCCAAGAGCTCCCAATCTAACCTCATTCACCTTTCAGCCCCGCTCCGCAGCCCACCGTTGATAGTGTTTTGTGTAATAATCAGCGTGGGTGGGAATGGTCAAGGCCAGGATGAGCTGCCCTCGCTGGGAGGATTTCAGGGTATACAAGTGAGAGTGTCCCTTTGTTTTACCCTTTTGCTCATTACTTGGTTACTATGGTGGAGATAAAGGAACGCTTACGTTATGAGGAATGGCTGAAAATTCTAGGGACGAGGGAGAACACAAAGGGATAGGTGAGACCGCCTGGTACGTTTGACTTGACGTGTTTGTAGGAATTTTGATACTTCTGTAGACTGCTAGAGTGTCAGTAGAATTCGGAAGGAGTCCTTCTTGCAAAGGCGTATAGAACTTCTGACACACCTGGCTGTTGACCAGAGTCCCTGGGGGAACTTTTTAAGTAAACGCCTCAGTTCCCAGGCTCCATTCCAAACTTAGAAAAAAATTTCGAGCAGGTAGGGCCTGGAAATTCTGTGTGCTTGCGAACAGCTGAAAAGAATTGACTACATTTTCTTTTTTTTAAATTTTGAGATAGGGCTCTATAATTTTGTAAAAGATGGATTGAATTTGGGCTTCCTAATCACAATTGTCATCTTGCAGTTTTTTTGATAACTTACTGTTGTTCTGTTCCTCAGTCTTAACTGCACTGTCTGTTCCTATTCAGTGCTAGTTGGATGAACCCCAGAGTATTTTTCGAGATAGAAATTATGTCAGTTACCTTTTTGCTCTTTAAGGGAGATGAATGACAATCTGAAATGCTTTTTATTATTTAGTGTAGCAAGTAAAGATTGTTAGAAAAATATTTTAGATGTTTAGGGTGCAACATACACTTTTTTGCTTTTCCTATATTAGAAAACATTGAGGTGCTGGGCTGGCAGTGGATGGAAAGAAGGGAGGGTGGAAGGATAAGATGAGAGGAAGTTATAGAAGCTGCTAACTGTATGTGTACATAGCCAGATCTTTTTTGGACAGAATCATTTCATTCACCTTTTGGTTCATTGACCTTATAAAATTCACTGTAATTTTTAGCTCCTCTCAAAATTTCATGCAGATTGCTCTACTCCACTTCCCTGTGGGACCTTTTAAATCAAGGAGTATAATTTGGCTTGACCTCAAGGTTATGGAAAGGAGTGGAGATGATTTTTTTTAAATTCAGGACCTTTCTGAAATCAGCTCATTGTGCTTAGATAGTCTGGCTGAACAGTGAATTAAAAAACAGGCAGAGGGCGGCACCTGTGGCTTTAGTAAGGTTCAAACCCAGCCTTGGCCGAACTGCAACAAAAAAGTAGCCGAGTGTTTTGGCGGGTGCCTGTGGTCCCAGCTACTTGGGAGGCTGAGGCAAGGGAATCGCTTAAGCCCTGGAGTTGGAGGTTGCTGTGAGCTGTGTGATGCCATAGCACTCTACCGAGGGTGACATAAAAAATAAATAAATAAATAACAGGCAGAGGGAGAAAACCTTTTATTAGGAAGGGACAATAATGGTGGAACAGGGTCTTGATTGACTAGAATGAGATTAGTGGAAAAATGGCATTTTTTAAAAGTAATATTGTTATTTGTATCATTTGCCTTACCTTTAACTACAAAGGACAGATCTATGCTTTTTTAGCTACAAAATCAATTTTTGATTCATGGATATAGAGAGTTGAGGTGCTGAAGTCTTTGGGTCACTGTGGGTCTGTTAGAAAATGAAAATAAGGTCAGAACTACTCAGTATGTCATTAAAAACAAAACAAGGTTTCATTGACATTTCAATTACAGGAAAGGATTTGCCTACTGACTACCCTAGTCAAAGTAGTAAGTTCATTATCATTAGAATGACTTTACCAAAATATAAATTCCCATTTAATCACTCTTCATTCTTTAACCAGCAGTTGTTGAGTGCTTTCTGTTTGCCTGGTCCCGGAAATACAAAGTGCTCTTTCTCTGGAGACTGTTTATAGTCTAAGGACAAGACCTATAGATGAGTGTAACTGATATGGAAGAGATTTAGGTAGAGGATTGTATGTGAGCATTGAGGGCAGGTTTCTAAATCAGCCAGGGTAAAGTACTACTGTAGGTCAGAGAATGTAGTGTGAATTTGTTGGTAAATAACCCTGAATAGCTTTATTATATCATGTGCAGAGTTGAGGAGTACAGAGGATAGTTAGTGCTCTATCTGGTCTTCAAAGTTTGTTTGGAGCCAGAGAACGAGTATAGTAGAGATAAAAGAACTTAGCAGTATTGGCAGGAATGTACGATGTAAGCCAATTTGAGCATTTTCCTGAAAACCACGAGGACCTATTCAATAATTTTTGGCAACAGAACAGTATGGTCACATTCAATTTTTAGAAAGTTTACTTTTGTAGCGGGGTCCAGCTTGGTATAGTGGTAAGACTACAGAAAAAGTCATCCATTGATGTGTCAGAGAGAGATGATCAGAACTTGAACGAAGGTAATAATGAGAGTGAGAATGGAGCAAAGAAACTTTTTCACATTTTAAGGACATTTTGTAAGATTTGATGAGTGTATGTTATATATATTGTATTTATATCTTCTGAAATATGTGGTGCTAAAGTTGTGGGTGTGGATATAGTCATTAAGAAAGGTATATATTTATTTATGCATGTATTTTATTATTTCCCCCCCCCCACCCGCCAGTGGTAAGACAGAATTTATTTACAGAAAAGAATACAGAAAACACTAAAGCTCCTGGTAGAGGGAGAGAATTCTAGTGGGGAGAGAGAAGCTCTCTCATTTCTCTCCCGGTCTTTCCCCATCTCCTCCTTTAGGCCTTTAGTCTCAGGGTATATATAGGTGTATGGGTTCCTTGGCCAGGAAACGAATGAATATAGTCCCTTCTGCCAGGGGCAAGGTGAATGAATGTATCAGTGAATG
>CAUYON010143555.1:0-20506 GCA_963573935.1 Arctocebus calabarensis | reverse complement strand
TCTTTCTTTCTTTCTTTCTTTCTTTCTTTCTTTCTTTCTTTCTTTCTTTCTTTCTTTCTTTCTTTCTTTCTTTCTTTCTTTCTTTCCTTCCTTCCTTCCTTCCTTCCTTCCTTCCTTCCTTCCTTCCTTCCTTCCTTCCTTTTCTCTCTCTCTCTCTCTCTCTCTCTTTCTTTCTTTCTTTCTTCTTTTTTCAGAATCTCACTCTCTCACCCTGGGTAGAGTGCTGTGCTGTTATCATAGTTCATGGCAATGTCAAGCTCCTAGGCTCAAAGCAACCCTCCTGCCTCAGCCTAGTTATTCTGTTTTTCTTAGACCAGGTCTCACTCTTGCTCAGGCTGGACCTCCCTGAACTCAAGCAATCTACCTACCTTGGCCTCCCAGAGATCTAGGATTACAGTTGTGAGCATTTTCTGAGTGTGCCTTTGTTTGTTTCTCTGCAGGTTTTGGCTGGTGATTAAGGAAGATGGACATATGGTCACTGCCCGACAGGAGCCTCGCCTTGTGCTGGTCTCCATCACCTATGAGAACAACTGCCTAACCTTCAAGGCGCCTGGGGTGGACCAGCTGGTTTTGCCTGGCAAGCTGCCATCCTCAAACATACTCCATGACTGCAGGTGTTCTGCTTGGGGTGTCCAGGGCTGCAGTAGACCTGCTTTCTCTTTAGGCTCCTCTCTGCATTCTGTCTGGCCACAGCTTGTATGGTAGATGATGAAATTGGTAAAGGAAACGTTTAAGAGAAGTGTAGTCTAGAATGGGATCAGAATGGTTACGGGTGTGAGTGGATGATGCAGAGTACATTGTTTTAAGTTTACCCAGGATTTGTTTTACTCAGATGTCTAAGACACATGGACACAGAAGGACTGTCATGAAGAACTTGTTTATACTGACAGATTCCTTGGAATTGGAGGCAAGGCACATCACCAAGGCCACTTGGGAAAGTGCCAAGGTCAGTCAGAAGGTAGAGGAAGCAAGGGGAAAATGTGGGTGGGAGACTTTATTGTGATTTCCACAGGAGAGAAAAAGCAAGGTGGGAGACAGGCTTTGGATCAGCCACTCTGAATAATTTCAGCAGGCTCTGGGGCACTAGAGTTGTCCCTCATTTTCTGGTTTCTGGCTGCGAGGTAATCAGGGCAGGGGCCCAGTGGCCCAGCATGTGAAGGCTGGGCTGGCACCCATGTGGACAGCATGGTTGCCTGTTTGCAGGTCATCAGTGTACTATTTCTAGCAACTGTCTGACCCTGGGTGTGGCAGCCCCTTCAGTGTGAGCAAGACCCCAAGATGTCAAAGAATCACAAGTGCAGAAAATAAAAAGCATGACTAATATAACTATCCTGGGGTACATGGTGTCGGTCTTTAGAACTCGTCTCCTTTCACTCAAGTGGAAGGGACCGTTCTTCAGCATCATCAGCCTTCTAACCAGGCAGACCAGAGAGTTACTGAGACTTTACCAGCTGTATCTCAGGGCTGGATGATAAGATTGCTGGAGCTTTCAGTGTGACTCTGCAGCCTCCGAGGCCTGTGGTTGAGACTAAGGCATATTCAGCAGGACTGGGGTTTAAGGGACTTGCACCTCTGGCCAGAGACACACCGCAGGCCTTGGCTCCCTTTTGCTCCATGGGACCCCTCCTGAGTTGTCAAGTTCTATGGCTTGCTGGAATCTTGTGCTTTGATATTAGGAAGTCCTAGGGACTTAGATGCTTGTCAGGGCATGATCTGGATCCCCTTGCAACCAACTGAGCTTTTTGAGCATATGGAAATTGATGTTCTGCAAAGATCCAGGACTCAGAGAAATGGCTTGTATCATGCCCTGAGCCCTTATCTTACACTTTTTCAAGCAAAGCATTTGAGCTGAAATCCATTACTCATGGTACCAAATTTTCAAAAGGCTAAAGAACTAATTCACTAAATACAATATTTTAATTAATTATCTTAGCAAGCCTATGAGGCAGATATCATTAGTTCCATTTGACAAATGAGGAAACTCAGACTTAGGTCACTGTCACTCAAGGTGGAGCTGGGATTTGAACCCACCTGCCTCCTAGGCTTTTGCTTGTAGCACCTGTGCACAGGGACAGGAAAATCTTTTCCACAAGTGACAGGTTCTCAGGACATAAATTCATTGAAGAGCAAAAGTGTGACCAGCTCAACTTGACTGAATGACATTTGAAGCTTATGGGCAAATACATAGGTGACATGTGTCAGGTGCAGGATTTGGATGTTACCCTGCAAACTCGCTTTGTCGCTGATGGTGATCAAAATTTCACCTATATGCTAAAACAGTGGAGCTCTAGGGAGCTATAAACCTCCTTGGACAGAAGGAGAGAAAGAGAGGACCTTGTGGAGGAGTCTGACAAAGACAGCAAGCACAGCCTGTGCTTGTGTAATTCTGTTTCATTCATCAGTTATATTTCTGGAGGAGATAGGAATAGAGAGCCTGAAACCCTAGTAGTTCGGTGTGACCAGCCACTGAGGGCTGTGCATCCGTGTTGACACAGAGGGGCAGTGAGGACCGCCCTCTCCAGGTGGTTAGATGTGCTGTAGCTACTTCAGCCTGTGGTTCAAATCCCAGCTCCACCTTTGCATGACAGTAACCTCAACTAAAATGGTGTTTTAGTCATCTCTGGCTGCTACGACAAAATATCATAGACTGTTTTAGTCATCTCTGGCTGCTACGACAAAATACTGTGCATAGACAGCGTGACAGTTATTTTCTGTGGTGTAGGAGCACGTTGGGCGGGGAGTCCATGGTCCAAGGGTTGGTGGATTCAGTGTCTGGTGAGGGATCTCTTCCTGGGTTGCAGGTGGCAAAAGATAGGAAATTAGCTGCACATGGTGGTTGAGCCTGTAGTCCACAGTTACTTGGGAGGCTGAGGCAGGAGGATTGCTCAAACCCAAGAGTTTGAGATTGCAGTGAGTTATGATGATGCCACTGTCTTTAGTGGGGGAAACAGAGTGAGACCTTGTCTCGAACAAAACAAAACAAAACATAACATTCCAAGCCTTTAGACAGAGCTTTATTTCATTAACTAATTACAAATCAAAGACTCTTTGAACTCAACTGTATGCTGTACGATCCTCACCCCCCACTTTGAACTGTCCTGACTTTTTGGGCAAACCAATGTATACCTTGCATTAATCGACTTACGATTTTACCTGTCATTCTATCTCCATGAATATGGAAAAATCAAATTGTGACCCTACTGCTTCAGGTGCATTTTCCCAGGACCTCTGGAGATAGTGCTCTCCAGGCCAAGATCACTCATATCCAGTTCAGAATAATCTCTTTAAATAAATTATTTCGTACACTTTAGGATTTTTTTCATTAGCACACTTGAAATTCTGCAGATATCTGTTAAATGAGTCAAATGGTTTCCCTTTGTGGTTTTAATTTACATTTCTAAGATTTCTAAAGAGGTTGAGTATCTTTTCCTTAGAGTATTTCCTCTTTATGTTTCCTCATCTATGAAATTTTCCTTTATATTTTATGCCTAAGTTTTCCTTTATTGACAAGTAGTTATTCTGTATGTTTGCTGTATCCAAATCTTTGGTCAATTATATATGATGCAAATATCTTATCCCATCTTTTTATTTCTTTCATGGTATCTTTGTCAAATAGACATCCTTAATTTTATTATAATCAAATCAGCCTTTTTTTTAAAAATTAGCACTTTTTTGTGTCTTAAGAAATACACTCTACCCCAAAGTTATAAACATAAACTGTTGAAATTGTGCCTTTTATATATAAGTCTTAATTGTTTTTGAATTTTGTTTTTGTACATGGTTTGAGGTAGGATTCAGTATAATTTATGAATCGATTAGGAATAGTTCCAGCACTTTATTGTTTATGAGCTCCCATTTTATTTGCATTTTCCTATTTATTAATTCCTCATCCTCTACTATACTGCCTTGGTTACTCTAACTCTATATCTTGATATCTAGTAGGAAAAGTCTCCCTGTACCATTATGCTTCTTCTAAAGTCCATAAATTTTGGAATTAGCTTGTCAAATTCCAGATAAGAACCTCTTGGGATTTTAATTGGAGTTAAATTGAATTTGTGGCTTAATTTAGAGAAAATTGACATGAGCATGTGTATGAGTGTGTATGAGTGTGTGTGAGTGTATGTATATGAGTGTGTATGAGTGTGTGTGTGTGAGTGTGTGTATATGAGTGTGTATGAGTATGTGTGTGTGTTAAATAAGGCATTTGGAAGAGCATCTGATATACAGTAGTCACTGAACTAGATATCAGGTCTTAAATAGCTATCATCTTCTTTGTTTTATTGAGTCACCCTATTCATAAATATTATCTTTTCCCATTTATTTATGTTTTATATTTTCTCTTTAAAGGTTTTTATAATTTTACCTATTGGAATTTTGTGTATTTTGTTAGATTTAGTCCTTGATAATTTACCTTTTTCTTCCTATTTTACATGGCAACTTTTTACTTTTTCATTTGCTGTGTAAGATTGGTATTATTTACTCTTTAATTATTGATAGAATTTGCCAATAAAAATGTCTGGGTTTTCTTTGAAAAGTCTGTTCGAGTTTTTATGCTCTTGTAAGTAACTTCTCATACTTTATTTTTCGCTTTGTGATTTAATAGTTGCTTACTAATGAAGTTTTATTGGACAAACAGAGTGAGGGTCAGCTTTTTCTAGGGGATGTTGCTCAGTGGAACATTTGTGTCAACATGTGGAAGCAAGTGGGTTTTGCAGAAAATTCTGAAGTAATTGGAGAAGGTGCGTGGCAGAGGAGTAGACCCAGTCTACCGCTGGGGTGGGAGACAGGCGTCAGGAAGGGTTGCCTTTCAGGAGCAGGAAGGTACTGGCTAACCGCTTCTGTCTTGCCCCATTGGGTGCTTTTCTACTTTCCAAAGTGCCAACAAAAAGCTTACCTAGAGGGGTGTTTGCTGTGGGATAGAATATGTGGGCTTATACAAGTGTTTTTCCTAAGGGGTATGGAAGCCCCTCGCGTGTCCACACTGGATTCTTTAACCTCTGGAGTCTTCACATTGGCATAAACTTTCATGCAGGAGGAGCAGACATTTCCCATGGTATAGGAGGGTAGGGAACATTTTAAGGGAATCAATTTCCAGAGCCTCACATTTGGCAGGTTTCCTTTCTTAACAGTGAACTGAATCAGACCTGTAGTTGGCAGCTTTTCTTGTCCTTTCCCTTTGTACAGAAAGACTTATCCCTGCCCACCCTACATCTTACTAGGAGCATTTCTCTGGAAAGGAGAGACTCTTGGGACCCCAAGCAGTAGAAAATGCTGGTGTTGATAATGAGAATGTAAAAATGTTTGGGTTTAATGACAGGGAAAATTGTTCTATGTGTTAGTGGTTCTAGCTCTTTGCCTTACACTAAAAGGAAGGAGTCCTAAATTGCTACTGATAAATCACTAAAAGTAATTTTTGGTGACAATCACTATGTGGCAAATATTGCAGAAGGATTCAAGGAATGGGTGGAATTAATCCTCATTTTAAAAAAAGGAATAAGGCTGGGTACTGTGGCTCACACCTGTATTCCTAGCACTCTGGGAGGCTGAGGCAGTGGACTGCCTGAGCTAGGAGTTCGAGACCAACCTGAGCAACAGTGAGACCTCATCTCTAAAACTAGACAAGTGTTGTGGCAGGCACCTGTAGTCCCAGGTACTTGGGAGGCTGAGGCAAGAGGATCACTTGATCCCAACAATTTGAGGTAGCTGTGAGCTGTAATGCCACAGCACTGTACCAAAGGTGACTAAGTGAAACTCTGTCTCAAAAAAAAAAAAAAAAAAGAAAAGTAAAATGAAATAAAAATAAAATAAAATAAAATAAAATAAGGAATAAAAGCAATACTGAACCTTGTCTTAGTCTAACAATATTAACTCACATATTCAGGAATACTCTATAGGCTTAAGAAATTAATTTCAAATAAAAGTTTACTTTTTTACTTTTTATATAGTAGTTAGCAAAATTTATAATATACATACTGTATGCACAAATAAAAATTGTAATGATAGGGCGGCGCCCGTGCCTCAGTGAGCAGGGTGCCAGCCCCATATGCCGGAGGTGGCGGGTTCAAACCCAGCCACGGCCAAAAATTGCAAAAAAAAAAAAGGTGTAATGATAACTTGATCCTGAAAAATGTCTTTGCACTTAGAACCTTAAGAAACAGAGAAAATTGGATTGGTTCAAAGTAAATACAAGTGGTCAGTAACCATGAAAATATATTAGAATCAAATTATGATATAAAAGTAGAATGTACATATGTATTTAAGAATAAAAAGAGGAAAATGTAAACATTTGAACCATTAAAGATCTTTTTTTTTTTTGAGAAGTGTCTCATTCTGTCACACGGGATAAAATGTCATGGCATCATAGGTCAGAGCAACCTCAGACTCTTGGGTTTGAGCATTCCTTTTGCTTCCCGAATAGCTGGGACTATAGGCACCTGCCATGATGCCTGATGAGTTTTTCTATTTTTAGTAAAGATGAGGTTTTGCTCTTGCTCAGACTGGTCTTTAACTTCTGAGCTTAAGCAGTCTACCCGCTTTGGCCTCTCAGAGTGCTGAGATTACAAGTGTGTGGATGCGCCTGGCCATAAAGAAGATCTTTTATGTATTTTAAAAATGTGTGGTGGTAGATATCAAACTGACATGGCATTTAGATACCATTGTATACTTTTAAAAACATAATGTAATCACTTATTTAAATGGCAATGTTTAAATTCAACTTAAATTATAATTTTCAGAACAAATTACACTTACAGTGAAAAGTTTACCTGTAACTTATAGTTCTATAAAGGGTACATAGCTTTTTAAAACTCCTTTAGGGGTATTCAAGCCGAAAGTACTTGAAAGCCACTGTATATCTAAAGTGTATGCTCCCACCAAGTAGGGGAAGTAGGTGCTATATTATTATCTCCAGTTTGTTGGGAATTCAGAATCTCAGGCTTCAACTCCAGAAATGGAAGGGCAGAGGAGAAAGTGATTTACTCAGAGTCACATAAGCAGAAAATGGCAGAATTCCAATTTGAACCAGACCTGTTGGATTCTAAGTGTTACTAGACAAAGCAGATCTGCCCACCTGTCACTGTCAGCTGAATGGAGAGATGGGGGTTATGTCCAATGAGTTTTATTATAAGAAGGCCGGCAATTCTGGAGAGCAGGGAGAATAGTCCCTCAAAGACTGTTTTTCCTTGTTCTAAAATACAAGGAAACAAACCTAGAAAATTTAACTTTATCCAACAGAAAAGAATATCAAAGTAGTCTTCACTCTAACAATGCAACATGTTTAAACAACAGAAAAGTAACCCTCACCCTTAATAATATAGTAATAAAAATAACCTTTACTGTAACAAAATATCTAAGAAAATCATCACAAAAAACATCAAAGTAATTTTTGTTCTAACAATACTCATTGTCTTTGTGTGGCCACCCCCTCCAAAGTTTTTTGAGACAAACATCCTCACAATCATAGTAAAACCTTAACTAGATACTTAGGGAAGCTGTGTGGCGAAGGCTGAGCAGACTAGGTCAGCTGTACCGCTTCAGCTCAGCTCCTCAGACCCTACCTTACCGTAGGCTGGCTTTCTGGCTTCACGAGCTCAAGGTGCATCTGCCACAAGGCAACCCTTCTCTTCTTCTGAAAGCATCCCAAATCCTTGCTGCTCAAAGTGTGGTCCATGGACCATCATCAGAGGCTTGCTGGGAATTCAGAATCTCAGGCTCCAACTCAGATCTACTGACCCAGAATCTGCATTTAAACAAGATCCTGGAAGATTTTCACATGCATCAGGGTATGGGAAGCTCTTCCTTAGAGCACATTCTGCTCTTCCCTCCTCCCCCTGCTTCTACCCAGCTTTAACTCTTGGGTCACTCATGGTCTTCTGGGATAGTCAGGTACCAGCAGTCCCATTGTCCGTTTTTGAGGTCACCCATCAATGTGTTATTATAAGAAAGTAACCTGTGTTCTTTTGGAATCCTCCCAGGGTATTTGGTGTTGACATTAAAGGCAGAGACTGTGGTGATGAGGCAGCTCAGTGGTTCAGCAACTTCTTGAAAACAGAAGCCTTCAGGTTGGTTCAGTTTGAAACAAACATGAAGGGAAGACCATCAGGAAAACTTGCCCCTTTCACTACACAGAATTACCAGGTAAGCTTATAGAGATTGGATTGTAAGGGTTACAGAGCTTCCAGAGCTTCCAGGCTATCCTTCTTATTCTGACATCCTTCCTAGCCCGCCAAAAAGCCTCTCTTAAGACCTCAGTTAGGAAAATATGGTAATGGCCCAGGTGAGTGGCAATGAGGACACAAGCTGGGCAGAGGTACTTGGGATGAAGAGGAAAATAACATGTCTGGAATGTAAGATCTCTAGGGTATGTGAAGGGCTGAATATGGGAGCTATTGTGGAGGCAGGAGCTGGGGTGACTCCCTGGTAGATGGACACAACCAGGAGAAAACTGGTTGGAGAAGTGGAAGTGAGAAGTTTGTTTGGGACTAAATCCAAGTTTCCTGAAATCACACAGGCAACCTTTTGCAGGCAACCCATTCCCAGGCTGTGAGGTGTGTTTATTCCAGGAGCAGGGAAGGCCCCTACTCTAAAGGAACTGTCCTCTGTGCCAGACTTGGCCCAAAGACTGATTGATTCTGCTCTGAGCTAAGATTTAAAATGCAAGAACCTCAGGGACTTTCTCCACATATCCCCTCAACCACCAGAACTTTGAAGGCAGTGTTTTTAATATCTACTTTGTTCACTGAAGTTTCTCCTTCCAGTGCCTAGGAAGGACTTAACAAATGCTTCTGGAGTGAATGGTATAGTTGAAGAAATTATTCCTGGAGAATAGCAGACGGGCGGCAGACGCAGGCCTGTCTGAGGGTGATATGGGAAGGATTCGCCTTCCTGAGGCAGGAGGAGGGAACATGGTGGAGGTCTGGAAGATGATGCTAGCCTGTGTGTGGACAGGGACTGTGCTCTGGCACTGATGTGGCTGTTCCCCAGCTTGAAGCCACCTTGTCATCCAGAGCACTGCTCCCCACTGCCACCCTGGGGTGGTTTTGCTTCTGGACTTTGCTCAGCCTGCGGTTGGCCTGAGCAATTTCATGGGATAGTGAGGCCTGATTGCTCTGTGTTCTTGGCATAGGTGGCCTACCCAGACTGCAGCCCCATCCTGATCCTCTCAGAAGCCTCGCTGGCAGATTTGAATACCAGAATGGAGAATAAAGTGAAAATGGAGCATTTCAGGCCAAATATCGTGGTGACAGGCTGTGAGGCTTTTGAGGAGGTAAGAGGCCCACTGCTCTTGTGTATCAAGCTCAGATGTACTGTCCAAGGTGCTAAGGGAACAGCTCTCTCCTCTAGCTAGCCCACCTCAGCTCCTCCAAGGTTACAATTGGGGAGACACTCCCTTTCTAAGATTCACCTTAACCTTGTAGAGTTCACTTATTTCTGCCACCATCACCTCACTGGCCTCTGGCCCCAAAGCCAGAGGACTCTAGTCAGAATCCCAAACTACAAATATGGGGGGGTAGAGGGGTAGGCCCCACCCCCACTCCTGGGTGAGGGTGGTGGGGGTAGGCCCCTTCCCCACCTGGAGAAAATCAAATATGCAGATATGCAGGACTCCAAACTGCAAATATGAGATTAGAATATATAATCATAACTCAGGGCTAACAACAGAGAACAAAGATAAAAAGGACAGCCGTCTCCTGCTTCCTTGTAGCGCCCAGGAGTGCTCTTAAAGATGTGAGACTCCTAGAAGCCCCATTTTTCAAAGTGGTGGCCAAGAGGAAACAGGAAACCCACCCCTGGTTTGTCCCATGCAGTGGCCTGAGTTCTCTCCCAGAGGTCCCACATGCTTTCCTATGAGACTGACATCAAAGGACATGCCACATTAGGACCCGGTAGGAACCTGGTGGTCTGTACCTGAAGTACATGTAATTGAGTGTTGCTTGAAGCAGCAGAAGCATATTAAGCCTGGGGGGTGTGGTGTGCTAAACTTTCAGAGCAATGGAAGTAGCAATAACAAATGCCATTTCTTGGATATTTACTTGGCGCTAGGCATTGAGCTAGTTAATCACTTCAGATAAATGACTTTATTTGATCTTCAGTACAACCCTGTGAAATCTGTATTGTTATCTCCTTTTTATAAGGAAACTGAAGGTTAGAGCTGTTACACGCTTTGTCTACCATATAAATGCTGGTGTTGGCCTTAGGACCCAAGACTTGCAACTCCAGCTTCTGAGGAGTTGGGTGACAGTTCCAATTTATACACCCCAAGTATTAACTATGAGAGTAGAAGCTCTTCAATACCCTCTCAGTTTAATTCTTTGCTCCTTTGAATGACCGCCCTTCCTTCTGTGTGAAGGAAATGCACCCTTATTTGTTGGTAAACATTGCGCTTTACTGTAAACCTTTGCATCAAGCCTAGTATAAATCATTGTGCATGAAGTTACTTCATAGTATTTGATAATTTGAATAGCAGTGTGTGTAGAAGTTGTCTACTTGGTGGAGCTGTCTAGTCATTTATTATCTAATTTCTTTAATTCTTCTTTACATTTATTAATTTAAAAAAAATCATTCTTTGCTATGAGCCTGGCAGGTTGTCTAAGAGCCCTGGATACAGGTGATGAAAAGGTATGGGTCTTGCCCTTCAGAATTTTCCAGTTCAAAACACATGGCCTAGAAATAATAGTGGTCAAATGTGAGAAGCGCTTTTGTGTATATACTCAGAAGGTGCTAGAGATGCTTAGAAATAGAACTGCCTAAATCTGCCTGGAGAAGGGAGTCCTGGGGATGGGGAGGCTCATGTTACCAGACGAAGAGGGTCTGGCTGCCGGCCACTGTCCAGCCAATAAGCAGAGATGGGGTTTAGGCCTGAACAAGCTTTATTGTCAGAAGGCTAGTGATTCTGGAAAACAGCCAGAGTAGTCTCTCAATTCTGTTCTGCCTCAGTTATAATTCTTTTTTTTTTTTTCTTTGAGACAGAGTCTCGCTATGTTGCTCTTGGTAGAGTGCCATGGCATCACAGTTCACAACCTCCAACTCTTGGACTTAAGCTATTCTCTTGCCTCAGCCTCCCAGGTAGCTGGGACTACAGGCGCCCGCCACAACACCTGGCTAATTTTGTTGCAGTTGTCATTGCTGTTTAGTTGGCCCAGGGCTGGGTTGAACCTGCCACCCTCGGTGCATGTGGCCGGTGCCATAACCACAGTGCTATGGGTACTGAGCCAAGAACAGCCTATGACTTTTCTTTTTTTTTTTTTTTTGAGACAAGTCTCAAGCTGTCACCCTGAGCTAAGAACAGCCTATGTCTTTTCTTTTTTTTCTTTTTTTGAGACACCCTCAAGCTGTTTAGAGTGTGGTGCCATCACAGCTCACAGCAACCTCAAACTCTTGGGTTTAAGCAGTTCTCTTGCCTCAGCCTCCCAAGTAGCTGGGACTACAGGTGTCCACCACTATGCCTGATTATTTTTTGGTTGTAGTTGTTGTTTGGTGGGCCCAAGCTGGATTTGAACCCTCCAGCTCTGGTATATGTGGCTGGCGCCCTAGCTCAGCTACAAGTCTAGTAACTTGGGAATACCAGGAAACAAACCCAGAAAATTTTAACTGTTTCTGACAGAAAACAGTATCAAAGTAGTCCTCACTTTATGCAATAATGCAATGTTTAAACAAGATAAACGTAATTTTCAGTTTAACAACATATCTAAAAGACATGAAAGAAAACATCATATCATCAAAGTAACCTTTACCAATATCACGACAACCATGTCTGTGTGTGACTACATCCTCAGTCTCCTGAGACAACTGTCCTCATGATCATGATGAAACTGTAACTAGACAGTCGCGGGTGTGGGAAAGAAGTGAGCAGACTGGGTCAGCCGGTCAGCCGTAGTGCTTCAGCTTCTCTTTCACACTCCACCTCGCAGGCTGCCTTTCTGGCTCTGGTCAGACCAAGCTGCCCCGAAGCAATGCTGTCCACCTCTGTGCGTTGAAGAGCAGTGGAAGGCCTTCGTGGGTGCCCGGGGCAGCCATCCCTAGCACCACAAGAGACCATGAACAAGGGGGCACCCGGGAGTATTTCAGAACCAGGGGAGAGTGGGGGTGGGGGTAATGGAGAGGTGGCGGGAGGAGGCTGGACTGGGACCTGCTAAAGGCCACCACACCAAGGAGTTTGGATTTTATACTGTGGAAATCAAGGAGCCGGTCAGGATTCTGAGCAAGGAGGTAATTGTGATTTGCATTCCTTTAACAAACATCTCCGGAATGCCTACAGGGTGCCAGGCACAGACAATTTTGGTGACTGTCTAGGACTTGCTTGGAAAGGTATGGAAGCCTGAGGCAGAACTACCAGGGGCACACTCAAAGGAGAGTCTTTTCCCTAAAAGGCAGATGGGCAGGCTTTACCTGAAACCTGCATCAGTGTGGAGATAAGGCTGGTTGACAACATCATGCCAGGTGAATCATTAGGGTTTGCGGACCGTGGAGTCACAGATGACAGGTGACCAAGGGTGCTGGAGCAGAGGAGACCCCTCAAGGGAAGGAATTTGATTTTCTCCCCAAGAATAAATCCAGCTTTGGTGGGACCTGAACTTTATACAGTTTGGTGGCCTGTTTAAGAAAAAGAAAGCATGGGTGGCACCTGTGGCTCAACGGAGTAGGGCTCCAGCCTCATATGCCGGAGGTGGTGGGTTCAAACCCAGCCCTGGCCAAAAACTGCAAAAAAAAAAAAAAAAAAGAAAGCAACAAAAATGAAATTAAGTGCAGGGCCCTGAAAGGTCTGG
Organism: Arctocebus calabarensis; assembly: GCA_963573935.1. Taxonomy (NCBI): domain Eukaryota; kingdom Metazoa; phylum Chordata; class Mammalia; order Primates; family Lorisidae; genus Arctocebus; species Arctocebus calabarensis. The sequence goes on along the minus strand of CAUYON010143555.1, from coordinate 7,742 downwards.
TGCAAATGAGGGGTCTGAGGCTGCAGTCTCCCTGAGGTCCCAGTAACCCTGCCCTCTCTTCCCACTTCTAGTTTCCCTGCCTTGTCTGGAAGAGTGTAGGTAAGAATAAGTCATTAACTACTTGCACTGAGTGAAATTAGTGCTTAGTGAATAGTGAAGTTAGTAGAATTAGTGAATAGTTCTTCCCCAGGAATCTTATAATTCACCCGTTATCTTCTGAGAAACCTCAAGGGAATAACATTTTTCTTTATTTGTCTTCACTGAAGGGTAAATTATTTTGGTATTCATTTTAGTTAAAGATCTTGAGCCAAGGAAATAAGAAGAAAAGGTGCTTTGATCCCTGGCTGAAATTTTTTTGCTTGCCTGTAAGTTGCCAATCAAGAATTTTTGCTGGATTGTAACTTATCAGACTTAACCTAAGACTAATGCAGCCTGATCCTGCTCTCTTAGGCACTATGAATGGGTGTAGCTTTTTTTACAAATTATAAAATGTTAATTGAACTTGTGCTTCCAAATTCATTTGCTGCTTTATTCCTGCGTTGTGATGGGATTACAGAAATAGTAAATAAGGTGGAATGTTCTTATTTTTATTGAAGAGTTCTCTGGCCAACCACGTTAGAAAAATCCTTACTATGCAATGATGTTAATGTTGCTGATTTATTCTGCTTTCAATTAGGAAACCTAGTAGTTAAGGGCCTGATTCATTAACTTGTTTACCTGGTGCCTTCATAAAACTATAACTCTTTCAATTAGTCAGACTTTGTTAAATATTAATGTAAAAGATAATGCACATAAATATTTAAAAGATCAACTAATAGTAAAAAGAAAAAAAGCAAAACATGAGCATGGTGGACAAATTCAGGCCACTATTTACCGCAAAAATACGGAGCAATAGGAGAATGCATTGTGCAACGTGTATTCTTTGTGATCCCAAGGACTTTGTACTTTTCCCAAGTAACTCAGAAAACTAAACAAGTTTTAAAAGGCTGCTTCCCTCCAGCCAGTGTGGTGTGTTTGAGTTCTGGCAATGCTGAGCAATGAAGTTTCAAAACAACGAAATCAACCAATGCTTCTTATCTGTGTAGTTGGCTATGTTGAGGCTCAGTGTTTTCTGAACTTTGCTCCATGGTTAGAATACATGTTACTAATCTTTCGAATAGAAATTAATCCATGAAGCAACAGTTCCTGGAAATTATCTAGCTGGTGAGCTGGGTTGCATTTTTAAAGGGATGTCTTGTTTTGTATCAGTCCTCACTCCACGTTATGTAAGAACTGTGAAGAATCTTGCAGAAAAAATCCGTTCCTTGGGAAGTGCTTCCCAAGAAACTTGTAGAGAGGGAGATTTTGAAGCCGGACAGCTGTGCTTTGAAGCCCAGCCCCGTGACATGCTGGTTATGTACATTGGGTCCTCCCTTTCCTGGCCTTCTCAGCTGTTGCAAAGGAAAATTATTGCAAATCACCATTACCAGACTTTTCAGTCTTCAGTGACCTGGGTTGGGATGAGTTAGGATTTTAGATAACAAATCTCTTTCTTGGTCTCACAACAGCAATCTCTGCCTGGCTTCAAGGATTTTTTAAAGCAGCAATAGCAATAATATTCTTATATAAAAAATAATATATAATGGCTCACAATTATAGAACACTTAACTAGGGAGCAGGTACCCTGCCAGACTCTTCGTATGCATGGTCCCACTTAATTTTCCTAGTAACCCTTTCTAGACTGTGGGTTACAACCTGTTATTGGGATATAATATCAGTTTAGTGTGTCCTGACTGACATTAAAAAAAAAGAGAACAGGATAAAATAAAAGATATCAGAGTAAACTATATGTACAAGGGTAAAAATTGTTTTGTCTGTTATATGTGTGCTTAAGACAGTATCAGGAAAGAGTGTGAAATGTAATTTTTAGTGTGGACCATGGTGAAAAATACTTGATCGTCATGGAAGTGGGTGGTGTTTTGAGTCTTTTTTTTTTTTTTTTTCATTTTTTTTGGCCAGGGCCAGGTTTGAATCCACTACCTCCGGCATATGGGGCCAGCACTCTACTCCTTTGAGCCACAGGCGCCACCCTTGAGTCTTGTTTTTCAAGCAAAAAACTGAGACTCTGAGAAGTTAAGTAACGTGCCCATGGTCACACAGCTAGCGTGGGCCTAGTCAGGACTTATATCTCGGCTGGCTGTCAGAAGTCCATGGATATCAACAATCTGCACAGCTCTACAACTCTGGCATTGCCAAGTCATGTAGCAAAATGGCATCGGGCCCCCACTTACCCCGTGGCCAGGGGTCAGATCGGGTGCTGCCCTGTGGAATGGGCAGGACAGGTGAGGTGGGTAGAAAGCGGAGAGGATTAGCAGGTATCGGCTTTGGCATGATGAAGATTGGTCCAAAGTGCATGTTTACTGCCTCTGTTAGAAGCAAACTAAAGCATCTAAAGTCATTTTTCTTACTGAATTGAAAGAACCTGGAAGGGTTCTGGGGCATGGATGTGGAACTGCAGGGGCCCATGTCCTGTGTCCTCCCTGTGAGCCTTTCAAGGTGGGGGCCTTAGCTGTTTATCTGGGGAGCATTTCCTGACATGAATATTTTGTTAGGGCCCCCCCCCTCCGAAGGGCTCTTGGAGTCAGGAGGTTCTACAAAGGGACTCGGTTCTTTGCAGCCCTAAAGTTGTATAATTCTCTGGGAAGTTTTCCTCTCTCTGGTGTGTGTGTCATCAATAAAGGTGCCTTAGCACAAATGGCTCTCATCCCCTCCACCCCATATAGTTTCTTTGTTGTCTTTGTGTTTTGAAAAGTAGACACTCATATTGTACCAACTTTTTTGGTAAGTGCACTCATCTAATCTTCCTAAAAATCATGTGAGGTCCAGTTCTCAAGTTTTTCTTCATCATACGTTTTCAAGTTTGTCACTGATTCTGACTTTATTTATGTGAGGCTTTATTGAACAGAATTAGAGGCAACAATCTGCCCATGGAATTGTTTTTATTATATCTCACCCACCTCTGAATATGTTACGTTTCCGATCAAGGAGATAATATGTCTTTAATGGCAAGAGACATGGGTATTCCCTTTGAGCAAATATGTTTATAAATCATGTGTAAGGAGTGGTCAGTTGCTTTACATAGCTACTCAAGAGATAAGTGTGTCAAATACTGCTTTTTTTTTTTGTGACAGAGACTCAGTATGTCTCTCTCGGTAGAGTGCTTGGCATCACAGCTCAAAGCAACCTCAAATCCTTGAGCTTAAGTGATTCTCTTGTCTCAGCCTCCCAAGTAGCCAGGACTGTAGGCGCCCGCCACAACGCCCAGCTGTTTTCTTGTTGTAGTTGTTTTAGCTGGCCTGGGCCGGGTTTGAACCTGCCACCTCACTGTATGTGGCTGGCGTCATAACCACTGTGCTATGGGTGCCGAGCCCAAATACAGATATTGAAGTAGAGGTGGTTGGGAGTTCTGAGGGGACTTCTACCTCACCACCCACAACTTTCTCTTGATGTCCTCTGGAGGGCATGAGTCACAGCCCCCCACCCCCAGGTGCTGAAGAGCAGTGCAAAGCAGCCCAGGCTGCTGCCCTTGTGATTCAACTGGGAACTGCCTCACCTAAACTCTGCTGCTGGAACCCTCTGGATTTTAGAGAGCACCCAAGCCCAGAGGGGACACTGGATATCTAATGTCCATGAGGCTCCCAACTCCTTATAGTACTAACCTTCTCTAAGAGGAAACTGGTATATGGATGGGACACGGATAGCCTCATCTGCCCCACAATCCCACTCAGTGAATACACTTCAGAGACGCATGGCCAGGTGGCAAGGTCTCTTCTTTTCTTTTTGTAACCTGACGCTGCTTTTCCTGAAAGTGAGTGGTGTCCAAGGAATAGAAGCTACCTTCAAAGAAAGCCTTAGGCTCTTGTCCATCTGTTCTGCCAGGATTTTCCAGGTCCAAGTGTCCCAAACAGCTGATTCCTCCGGGTTCATTTGCTGGGCAGTTAGGTGTACGGACAGTGTCTGCTGCAACTCGGCAGGAGCCCACACCAGCTGTGGTGTGATGTGAGGTACCTGCACTTCAGTGACACAGGATACTGCTTCTCTATGGTGACGCTCTCACACGGGGGCATCAGAAGGCCCTGGGGAGTCTGCATCCAGGGCCTTGGAAAGCTTTTTAACATTCAATTCAGGAAACTTTTTCAGATAAAGTTCTTTTTTTTTTTTTTTTTTTTTGAGGCAGAGCCTCCAGCTGTCTCCCTGGGTAGAGTGCTGTGGCATCACAGCTCACAGCAACCTCCAATTCCTGGGCTCAAATGATTCTCATGCCTCCGCCTCTGAACTACCTGGGCCTACAGGCGCCTGCCACAAGGCCCGGCTATTCTTTGTTGCAGCCGTCATTGTTGTTTGGTGGCCCGGGCTGGATTTGAACCTGTCAGCTCAGGTGTATGTGGGTGGTGCCTTAGCTGCTTGAGCCACAGGCACCGAGCCTAAAGTTCTTTTTTTTTATAAGATAATTTTTAAAAAAGTAACATATCCTCTGTACAGCTTGACAAATATGGTTTTCTTTTAAAGAGAGGAATAAGAATTTCTCCCCATCCTACTATCAAAAGATAGCCGGTGATAACATTCTGTGGTGTTTCCAATATTGTTTATGTGCTACGTGATGTTATATAGATGGTATTAAACCCCATGATTTTTTGCTTAATGGCCTATGGCAGACATCTCTGTCTATATAAATCCTTCATTAGCGTGGTTTTGGTAGTTCTGCATGAGTCCATCATATGACTCTGCAATAATTTGTTTGATTACTATTTTATTATTGAGCATTTAGGATTTTTCCATCTCCTCTTACATAAACAATGAACAACTTCGTAAAACACTCTTCATCTACTTTTCTAAATTTATTCTGAGGACATGCTAAATCAGCATTGTAAGAGCTGTCCATATATATTGCCAAATTGCTTTCCAGAAACCTTGTACCAACTTGTATTCTCTCAAGCTGAGTTGTAGGCATGTCCTTTTCATTGTCCTTTTGCCCGCACTGCTGTAATCGTTGGAAGATTACAATCTACAATCTGTACTAATGTGGTAAGTGAAAAGCAATGTCACATTTAAATTCATAATTCTTAGTGTGTGGCATCCTCTCTTAGTCTCTTAAAACAATTGGTCATGAGGGCAGCGCCTGTGGCTCATTGAGTAGGGCCCCATATACCAAAGGTGGCGGGTTCAAACCCGGCCTTGGCCGAACTGCAAAACAGAAAAATAGCCAGGCGTTGTGGTGGGCGCCTGTAGTCCCAGCTACTTGGGAGGCTGAGGCAAGAGAATCGCCTAAGCCCAGGAGTTGGAGGTTGCTGTGAGCTGTGTGATGCCACAGCACTCTACTGAGGACAATAAAGTAAGACTCTGTCTCTACAAAAAAGAAATAAAAAAAAAAGAAATTTGGTCATGAAACAGTTTTACTTCAGCTCAGAAAAGTTTTTTCCTGCAAGTTCATACCACCACCATAGATTCATGTTTGCAATAAAAGTTTATTGAGGGCTTACTGGGTGCTAATGTCTGAAATAGATGCTAAAATTACATCTCTACCGGCAAGGATCTTAGGACCATGTGAGATTAAGTCACCAGTGGATAGAGGGTCACCAGTGGATAGCTGAGATAAGGTGGTCACTCTTAGGGGATCCCAAGAGAAGGCAACACTCTGAGAGAGCAGCTGTGTGTGTGTGTGTCGTGCTGAAGACTTGCTTGATATAAATTGGATCCAATTGTAGGAAGAATGCCATGTCTGCCTTTATAGGGAGAGTGATTACCTTTTGGAATAGCACATTGAAATGTATTCATTTGCTTGTATATCTTAGGAATAGAAAAATAACTTTTGTTTTGAGATGGTTTAACTTCATGGTCTTAATGGGAAATATACCATATGGTCTTTGGTCACTGGTTCTTGGCAGGAAGCTCCTAAGCCCTTGTAATTTTCTGGGGGTTTGGGGCCAGAGCACAGTGTCTCACTATGTCACCCATGGTAGAGTGCTTTGGCCTCACACCCATAGCAACCTCAAACTCTTGTGCTCAAGTGATTTTTTTGCCTCAGCCTCCCAAGTAGCTGGGACTACAGGTGCCTGCCACAATGCCCAGCTTTTTTTTTTTTTTTTTTAAGAGATAGAGCCTCAAGCTGGCGCCCTGGATAGAGTACTGTAGAATCACAGCTCACAGCAACCTCCAACTCCTGGGCTCAAGCAGCCTCCCAAGTAGCTGGGACCACAGGTACCCGCCACAATGCCTGGCTATTTTTTGATTGCAGCAGTCATTGTCATTTGGTGGGCCTGAGCTGCATTCGAATCCGCCAGCTCAAGTGTATTTGGCTGGCACTTTAGCCACTTGAGCCACAGGCGCCAAGCTTCTTTTTTTTCCTGTTATAGTTATCATTGTTGTTTGGTAGGCCTTGGGCTGGGTTCTAACCCACCAGTCCAGTGTATGTGGCCGGTGCTATAGCTGCTCAGCTACGGGCACAGAACCAGCAGTGCCTTTTTAAATTCATAATAAGCCTCTTCCAATTATATCAGAGTTTAAACTAATGAGCCAACCCTTGGGGGATGGAGAATGTCTCTAGGCAGCATCAGGATGGGAGCTGGTGCTCAGAAAGACTAAATCATGAGTAGAGGGTTGGGATGTTCAGCCCCACCCACCCCTTGGCCTCCGGGGAAGGGAGAGGGGCTGGAGGTTGAAATCATTCACCAATGACCAATGATTTAATCAGTCATTCTTATGAAATGAAATCTCCATAAATCCCCCCAAAAGTGGGATTTGGAGAGCTGCCAGGTTGGTGAATGCACTGAGGTGCTAAAGGGTGGTGTGCTCCTAGAGGGCGTGGAAGTTCCCAGGTGCTCCCACCTCTATATCTTGTCATGTGCATCTCTTCCCTTTTGCTGTTACCGAGTTTTATTCTTTATCATAAACCAGCAAGAGCAAATCCCTGCCCTGAGCGCTGGGGGTCATGCTAGCAAATTCTTATACCAGAGGAAGGGGCTGTAGGATTTTTAGTTATAGCCAGTTAGTAAGAACAATGGGTGTTCTGAGCTTGACTGACCACAGGCTTTAACTTGTGGGGTCTGCACTAACTTCTGGTAGTGTTAGAACTGAACTGAACTGTTGAACACCCAGTTGGTGTCAGAGAATTGCAGAACTGGATTTGGAGAAAATACTATGTGTTTGATGTCAGAAAGCATCTCAGAAACTACCTAGTCCTAGACTAAAATGATTTTTTTAAGTGTGCTGTTGGGATTATTATACTGCTCATAGAAAATGAAGCAAAAAATTAAAATTAAAATTTATTTATTTATTTACTTATTTTTTTGAGACAGAGTCTCACTTTATTGCCCTTTGTAGACTGCAATGGAGTCATAGCTCACAGCAACCTCAAACTCTTGGGCTCAAGTGATTCTCTTGCTGCAGCCTCCTGCATAGCTGGGACTACAGGTGCCTACCATAATGCCCAGCTATTTTTAGAGACGGGGTCTTGATCTTGTTCAGGCTGGTCTCAGACCCCTGAGCTCAGGCAATCCACCCACCTTGGCCTCCTAGAGTGCTAGGATTACAGGTGTGAGCCATTGTACCTGGCCAAAATTAAATTTTTTTTTTTTTGAGACAGAGCCTCAAGCTGTCGCCCTGGGTAGAGTGCCGTGGCATCACAGCTCACAGCAACCTCCAATTCCTGGGCTCAAGTGAGTCTCTTGCCTCCGCCTCCCAAGCAGCTGGGACTACAGGCGCCC
>CAUYON010143552.1:0-27659 GCA_963573935.1 Arctocebus calabarensis | reverse complement strand
CTCTTGGGCTTAAGCGATTCTCTTGCCTCAGCCTCCCTAGTAGCTGGGACTACAGGCGCCCGCCACAGCGCCCGGCTATTTTTTTGTTTTGCAGTTCGGCCGAGGCTGGGCTTGAACCCACCACCTTCGGTATATGGGGCCAGCGCCCTACTCGCTGAGACACAGGAGCCGCCCAGCAACCTCAAACTCTTGGGCTCAAGCTTCCCAAGTAGTTGGGACTACAGGCACCCACCACAATACCCAGATATTTTTTTGTTGTTGTTGTCATCGTTGTTTAGCAGGCCTGGGCTGGGTTCAAAACCACCAGCCCTGGTGCATGTAGCCAGCACCCTAACCACTGAGCTATGGGCACCAAGCCTCCCTTGAAGTTTCATTTAGAAATGGTGACTTTGTCCTGGAAGGTTGTGAGGTAAAAATGCCTCCAAAGAAGAGAGACATTATCGTTCTGACAGGATGGTTAAAGTCTGTGGTTTAAGGAAGTCTGGCTTGCAGTGGTTAAGTGACTTGCTCGAGTTTCATGGGGAGTACGCAGAACAATCTGGATAAGAACAAGTTCTTCTTCCAGCCACAACCCACGTCCCTCAACATCCAAATTTGGCCAGAGTTTTCTGGATGCTCTCTGCTGCCAATCAAGAAGTCTTGGAAAAGTACCCTGTTCTGTGAATGTGGCAGAGATAAAAGGTGTTCGATGAATTTTGTGCGTGGTGCCACAACCCTGTTGACATTCGTGTCTCAGCCTAGTAGTCTGGATACATCAGTACATCTAGTAAGTCTGCAACTGCTTTCCAGGAGTTTTGAGCATAGCAGTTTGGAAATTTATTTAGCCAGAAACTTGTTATTCAGAATTTGCTCTTTACTCTTATGAGATTTACTTGAAAATATTGACTACAAAGGGATGCTTTGTATGTTTCACCATATGAGTTAAGTATGTTCTAGTGGGCAGAATTATGTAGGGAGGACCACCCTCTTAGAGGATGAAGGGTGTAAAATAGATTTAAATATGTAGATATACAACTTGTGATAAGATTTATCATGTGATTCATCAAGAGTTTTGTCTATGTTGTGTACAAATGTCTGTGCTTAATTTATAAAATATTTAGAAATATTTGCCTAGTAGAATATTAAGGCTTACCACAGGCTTTCTATAAAACATAAAAGGTAAAGTGTTTATCAAAGGTAAACATTTAGCAAACATTCAGCAAATATTTAGCAAGGGCCTTCCCTGAGCCAGGCACTTGTAATTGGTTGCGGCCTTGGATTTTGACATTGTGTTTTCTTTTTTTTTCGTTCTGGTCACAATCTGAACCATGTGAGATACCGGCTTCTTGTCTGTGCCAAAAAGTTCACGTGATAGGTTATCAGCACTTCGCAAGAGCATGCAGGAAAGGGCATGATCCTTGTTTTCGTTTCCTCTGGTACATTTGGGGAGAGTTCATGGTTAATCATCAAGGTCTGGGGGAAAATGGCACTTACCAGCCCCAAGGCAGGGGCCAGCATATCCAATGTCCAACCAGACGCCTTGCTGGGTGCCCCCAACAGAAAACATTTACATAGAGCAGTTAAAGAAAAATAGTATGTATTTGTTTTTATGGAAATGGCAATACTAGAAATGTTTTTTAATGTCTGTGTGATATAAAAATGGGTAAAGAGCAGAATTTCGGCTATCTGAAAAATAAGCACATTTGTATATTCCAAGTCGTCTTTTTTTTTTTTTTTTTTTTTTTTTTATAAAGAGTCTCAATTTATCGCCCTTGGTAGAGTGCTATGGTGTCACAGCTCACAGCAACCTCAAACTCCTGGGCTTAAGTGATTCTCTTGCCTCAGCCTCCCAAGTAGCTGGGACTACAGGTGCCCGCCACAATGCAATTTTTAGAGACAAGGTCTCCCTCTGTCTCAGGCTGGTTTTGAATTCATGAGCTCAGACAATCCACCCGCCTTGACCTTCCAGTCCAAGTCTTCTTCATAGAAATGTATATCTGTAAGACCCAGCAAGCAGTGGTGTGCTTCTCTTGTGTACATTGTGTGAAGGCAGAGCACTGTGATTTCAGGACTGTACAGTGGATCTGGTGTACAAAGATCCATTTCTACTGGCTGGGAGACCTTGGAAACTTTACAGCAGCTTTCCGTGCCTCAATTTCCCTGTGAAGGAGCTGGGTGATATTAATGCCTACCTTCATGAGGTGGTCCCGAGGATGAATGGTGATGCAAAGTGTGTAAAGGACTGTGCACAGTGCCTGCCAGATCTGAGCGATCAGTACACAGTAGCTGAGATTACTGGCCTCATTTTAAAGTTGGTGGGAGGTGGAGGTAGAGGCAGAGGACAGGTTGAGGGCAGGAGTTTGAGAACAGCTTGAGCAGACAATGATACTACGGACTCAAAAAAAAAAAAAAAGATTGGCATTACTATTTGGCAATCAGATCATGATTCTCTAAGAGCCTTTTCAGATCCCCATTCTCCTGGGTGACTTCCACACATGTGCCTCTCCTCAACATCCAACACTTCCTCTGCCCTCCTCAGTCTCAGCCCCTGACTTGGCTTCCTTGTTCATAATGGAAATAGAAGCGACTAGAAGAGCCCTAAAAGACATCCACCTGCCCCACTTGCTTCTGTTTCTGCAGGTGGCCCATCCAGGACACCAGCAGAGGCTGCCCCATTGTATACAGTCAGACCCAATCTCTTCACCGCTGCATTTTCCTCCCCTCTACTTATAGATAGACAGGCTCTTTCTTCCTCACTGTAGACGACAAGCAAACAGGCAAAAGTTGCACCTCCTGTCTGCACCTCGATCACTTTCACCATTTCCTAAGCCCTGCCCCACTGGTCAAAATATCAGTGCCAGCGCAGGACACCTTCAGTTTTGGTTCTAGTTGCATCCAGCAGGAAGAGTAGGTGCTCCATGGATGCTGAGTGAATGGGCAGCTATTAGCCACTGAGAACGATTCAGACCATTAGCAGGAGACTAATACTCCATGGAACAACTTCATGAACACTCCTCCCACTTTTTTTAGGTGTCCCTTTGGGATATGCACACAGTGCAAGTCCACACGTGCAAACTTAACCTCCTGGTCCCTTCTCTCAGGGCAGCTTCTCCTGAGTCCATGTGTAGGTGCTGGCACGACCATTGGTGTCATCTGAGCCTAAAACCTGAGATCTTGAGCCTCCCAGCTCCTTATCTTCCCAGCCACCAGGAGGCTGCCAAGTTTTAAAGGCTCTTACCCTCTCTCACACCTTCCTTTCCTGTCATCTCCTCCCTGATCCTCTGTCTGCCATCTACCCCATATACTGTTGCCAAAGACATTTTTTTTTTCTTAGAGACAAAGTTTCACTTTGTTACCCTTGGTACAGTGCCATGGCATCCTAGCTCACAACAACCTCAAATTCTTGGGTTCAAGGGATCCTCTAGCCTCAGCCTCCTGAGTAGCTGGGACTACAGGCGCCCACAACACCACCTGGCTACTTTTGGAGGCAGAATCTCGCTCTTGGTCTCAAACTCCTGAGTTCAAGCAACCCATCCATCTTGGCCTCCCAGAATGTGAGGAGTGCTAGGCATGAACCACTGTGCCTGGTGACATCTTTCTACTGTGCAGATCTGATGCACACAGCCCCTATGTAGGTCCCTAATAAGTTCTCACAAGACACCATCCATTCCAGTTTCAATGTCTGGCCCCACTTCCCCTGATCAGCCCCACCTTTGCCTCCTTGGAGACCTTTCCATGGTTCTGGTCACACTAAGTGACAAGTCCTAGCATACATGGGCTGCGGTGTACTCTTTGCAATTGCCACTCTACTTGGAATGTTCCTCCCCAACTTGAGTCCCACTCACCACTGGCCTTTCAGCCTGTCTGTGGCCCAGTAACTTTATTGGTTTTTTTTTTTTTAAGATAGAGCCTCAAGCAGTCGCCCTGGATAGAGTGCTGTTGCATCATAACTCACCCGCAACTTCCAACTCGGGCTCCAGAGATCCTCTTGCCTCAGTTTTTTTGATTTTTTTTTTTTCTTTTTTTTAGTAGAGACTGGGTCTCACTTTTTGTTCAGGCTGGCCTCGAACTCGTGAGCTCAAGCAATCCACCTGCCTCAGCCTCCCAAAGTGCTAGGATTACAGGCTTGGGCCACTGGGCCAGGCCTGGTCCAGAAACTCTTAAGTGCTCAGCTTCATCACCACTCTGTGTGGCTCCTCTAGCCCTGTTGATACACAAAGCGCCAGGGCAGACTGAAGTTTGCTGTCTGGCTCTACCTGACTGCTCCTTCTGCGGCTCTGTCATTATCATCTTTGTTCCTCTGGGACTTGCATCTGGACTCTGGGATAAGTCCATTCTCCACGTCCAGTGTGAATGAAGAACCAGGGACTGCTTTGTGACTGAGAGCAGCATTGGTCAAAGCCATGTTGGGACATCCCAAAGCCACACCTTAGCTTTGGCAGACCAGGAGTTCCAAACTGGGGGATGGCGGTGGGGTGGGGCACCGCTAGGGGAAACAATTATTGGAAGATAAGGGAGCCAGAGGCTAGGGATTTTGTGGGGTTTATCAGGAAAGGTAGGCCTGTGAAGAAGGGAAAATTAGCCATGACATTGAAGGAAATTCTGTCAACAGGAAAAGATAACACTGGGCTGCTGCTGCTCTTCAGCAGTGTGCAAGGTGAGATGATGCAGGGATAGCGACTAGTGCACGAGATTCCAGGTGGATGGGAATGGGCTTGGAAGAGCTCAGCTTGTGATAAAGAAATACGATGTTTTCTTATTAAAATTAAAATAAGGCAGGGTATGAGAGGGGCTAGATCAAAATGCAAGTTACTGTTTTCTGGTGAGGTACAGAGGCGCTACACATGGTGGAGACCCTAAGCTTTCCAATCTCTCTTCTAAAAATTTCACCAGCAGCCCACTAGTACTAGTGTAGAAAGGCGTCAGAGGTCGCCGGCAGAGGTCTTTGAGGCCATGCAACTCCGGAGTTCAGAGGCGCGCGCGGTCCTGCCAGGTCTCCCGGAGCAGGAATACGAAGCAGCTGCTAGAACGCGGTGCTGAGGGCCCCTGAGGACACACAGCAGGTGCCCAATATCTAGGGTTTTGTCCCAAATGGGGGAGTTATTTGTAATCAGTGGCCATTGATTCTACAAAAGAGGAAACGGAGGGAACGCGCCGCAGCTGAGCGGACCTCCCCGGGGCGCCACAGGGAGGCCGCGAGGAGGGGAGACTCGGCCCGGGGGGGCCCCCTCCCCGCTCTGCCCCCTGGGCTCTGGCCCTGAAGTCAAGCTCGATTTCGGTCTCCGCTTTCGACGATCTGGGGATCTGCCCCGGCGTGGGTGGGGATACCCGCGGCCCCCAGAGGATACGACCCTACGGGGGAATCTCCCGGCCACCGTTGTGGGGGAGGGTCTTCTCGCGCGGGACAAGAGAAAGTCTAGGAGGCTGAGCCGGGCTTCCAGAGCACGCGGCTCCTTTAATACGCACCGTCATCTCCGCCCCTGGCCCCGCCTCCGAGCCCAGCCGCGAGCCACCCACGTGACCCGGGTCTTGTGACTGCCGGGGGAGGGCGGGGGAGCCCGCGGCGCGCGCGCCCGCCCGCCTCGCCCGGCGCCGCCTCAGAGGGGCCCGAGCCGCCCGGTGCGCCGCCTCCTGCCGCTGCGTCCCTGCCGGGCCGAGCCAGCAGAGCCGGGCCGGAGCGGCGGGCTCCGCCGGGCCGCCATGGACCACAAGCCCCTGCTGCAGGAGCGGCCGCCCGCTTACAACCTGGAGGCCGGTCAGGGCGACTATGCGTGTGGCCCGCACGGCTACGGCGCCATCCCCACCGCGCCCCCGCCGCCGCCCTACCCCTACCTCGTCACAGGTGGGCCCGGGCGCGGCGTCCCCTGGGGCCAACTGTCCCGTGGTCGGCTCCCAGGGGCGGACCGGGGCAGGCACGCGGCGCCGGGACCGGGAGGGGAGGCGGCCTGGGAGCTGCCCGGCTGGAGCCGGCTGGGCGGCCTCGGGACCCGCGCTGCCTAGGGCCGGTTCCTGCGGGGCTTGTGCTTGGCCGGGAGGGCCGCCCCCCTGCTCGGGTGAACTTTGTGTTACGGGGCACTGTTGCACATTAGCACCCAGCAAAGCCGTGGCAAGGAGCTTAGTGAAGACAGCGCTGTCCTGATTGGGGAAGCGACTAGGGTTTGACGGGGTTTGGGGGTGGGCAGAAGTCCTCCCTGTCCGATCTCACTCCCGGCTGCTTCTGTTGTGCCTTCCCGCCCACAGGGTTACCCACCCACCACCCCAGGGTCTACAGCATCCACAGTCGGACTGTCACCCGCTACCCGGCCAACTCCATCGTCGTGGTCGGAGGTTGTCCGGTCTGCAGGTAAGTCTGCAGTCAAGTCTGCAGCCTGGGACTGGACCTGGCAGCGGCTGAGGGCACATGTACCCGTAGCCGTGCACTGGCAGCGTTGGTTGGGTCTGGACCAGGAAGAGATGGTCACCCTGGGCTCTGAACACATTTTGTGATGTAGAAGGGATGGGTTCCCTTTCCTGTGGAGTTGAGTGCATTTTGGGGTATTGTACCACAATTGAGTGGGATGTAGAAATGTTGACTCCATCTTACTTCCCTTGTTCTGGGACCTGCAAGGAATCACTTTTCTTTTTTTCCCTCCTCTTCCCACAAGTTTATTCTGCATGTGATTCTTTAAAGTGGTGGAAGATTTTATTTCCCTGGAAGGGGCATTTTTGAAGTACACCAGTGGGGAAGACCTGAGTGGGATGGCCCAAGTGTTTAAGGAGCTGGGAGGGTTGCTATATCCAAAGCAAGGCTGAGACACTCCCTGCACTGAGCTGGACCAGGACGGAAGCCCTGAGGTTGTTTGGGACAAGAGGAGTGATTTTTTTCATATCCTCAAACTGGAGCGTACAGAAATTTTCTGATGACTGTTTTCTTAGGGCGCTGGACTGCAGCTAGATGCTGGTTTTGTGTATGTCTTGAGGGTTCGAGTTCAGATAAGACTTGGTCCTTTGGCAGATGGGGGTGCTCACATTGTTTAGAAAGTCAGGGCGGAATTGGCAGGGACTGGATTTTTAGTCTGTGTCTGGGAGGAGGAAGTTGAAGCTTCTGAGATGGAATTGGGAAACCCTGGTTTGGACTTACACTTGAAGTGTACTGAGGCCCAAAGTGGAGTCATAGGGAAGTTAGTGATTTCAGAGCCACAGGGGCAACTGCCTTGGGGCACTGAGCGCAGCTCAGAGGTGGGGCAAGAGGCCAGAACTCCGGGGCTGCCCCGGTGCCTAGTGGAGAGGGACTGTGGCTGGGGGAGTCTCTGGTGGAGCCTTCCCAGGAACTCCTGGACAAACCCAGACAGGGTGTCTGTTCTGACACAGCTGGGTAATGCTTAGCAGAAACATAGGCCTTTGAGGGGGAGGGGAGGAGAGGAGAGGAACTGGCCACCTCGTGGACGTGGCTGTCCCCAGTAGCTGCACCTGTGGGGTTAGAGCAGTTGGGTTTGAAGGAGCATGCAGTGGACTTGCTGGAGCACAGGTGTCTGTCTTCCTGGGGTTTCAGTGTTCACTGTGTGTCCCCATTGCGGTGCCTGGCCTGCTAGGGGAGCTGGGTTCACACTTTGGCCTGTTTTTCCGTGTGGGGCATGGGTTGTTGGATGATAGTTCATGAACTTGGGGGCTGGAGACCAGCAGCAGGGCCATGGAGGCCATGAGGGCAGTTGCTGACAGGGTAGGGGACACTTCTCTGGTCCTCTTTTCCCTGGGGTGGGAACTGTGTCCTATGGCTTCTGCTAACCAGACCTGCTCTCCAGGCATGTGGAACCTGGCACAGGGTGAGTCCAGGCTCTGCTTTTCTGGGAGACTTGGACCTATCCCAGGGGCTAGGGCTGAGCCTTCTTTTCTTTTCATGCTTGGGTCACCGTCTGTTCTCTCTGTCCCTGGGTAGCATGGCAGGTGATGAGAGACGGCACAATTTGGGGGGCCTCAGTCCTGTAAGTTGGGATCTGAGAGAGCACACACTGATCCTGGAGGGGGACCCTCCCTGCCTGTAGGCCCTGCACTTGTAGTGTCCCTGCCTTCTGCCCTAAGTGCCTTCACAGTGCCCTCACAGCAGCTCTGGCTCCCTGAGGCCTTTCTGTGTCTTCTTGGCTGTTTTGGGCATTGGGCCTGGGCACCATTCCCAGAGTGGGTGACCGGCAGTAGGCAGGGGAGTGGGAGCTCTGCTGCTATCTGAGGTGGGGGCTGTGGTTCCTGAGCCACACTCTCTGGTGGGAGTGGAAATGTTTCCCTCAACATGGTCAAGTCTGGCCACGCTGTGATGTTTTGGGCCTGGGAGACAGGATACTGCTCACGTGATCTCACTTCCTCCCTCCCCAGACCAGCCGGCCAGGCTCTGTCCCCTTCCATCCCTGGTGGCTTGGCAGGAATTTGCCCAAGTCACACGTTTGTTATTCCCTTAGAGTGAGGCTTGGCATAAGAGGCCCATGTCACTTGTCACTTTGCCATCCTGTCTGAGCCTTCCCACAGTGTGACTCCATCTTCCGTTTTTAGCCATTTACAAGAGAGCATTGCTTTTCTGCCCCATGGAAGATCCCCCTCTCCCACCCTTTTATTTCATTCCTGCCCTGCCCAAGGCATTTGTTGGCCAGTGGAGCATCCACTGATTCTGGGTCTCTCTGAGGCTGGGTGATCCTCTGCTGAGTGAGGCCAGTCACCCCTCCCCAGGTGGGGGCTGTCCCTAAGTGCAGGACAAGATGCAATGCTGGGCAATGGGATCTCCTCCATGCTGGGCAGGTGGGCATGGAGAAGGTGCCCTGGGTGGCTCAGGTCCAAGGTGGAGCAAGCTGTAAGCACAGGGCCAGGCCTGCTGGGCGCTTCATGAATAATGCTGGGTTGTCATCAGGATTTAGTTTTGGGGACAATCCGAAAGGTAGGAAGTTCTGGCAAGAGCAAGGTCTACAAGTAAGTTAAAGCAGCAGCTGTCAAGGGCAGATGCTGCCCAGACATGGTCAGTGTGGAGAGACTTGGGGAAGACGCTGGCTGCCCAAGGCTGTGACGGGCTTTTGGGCAGTGGATAGTAGAGGGGCTGCTCCCTTCTGTCTCCTGTGACTGGGGAGCCAGAGCTGTAGCCTTGATTGGGGCAATGGGTGGGGTAGTTGGCTAGGATGGACCCTGCCCATGTCCATGGCCCCAGGTGCCCCTGTCCTGAGGTGCTAACTTGGCTGGATGTGTAGACCTGGGTTCCAGGATTAAGCCCAGCAGAGCTGAATGAACCTTGGGCTGACCTGTGCTGCCTCATTGGCCTTCTGGTCTCCCCAGCTGCAGGTAGAGGTGGTGCTCACAGGGGGTTGTATGGGCTAAGTCATTAAGAGGGCCACCAGGCACCTGCCCTGGTCCAGGCCTTTCTTTTGGGGAGGCCTGAGGCTATCCTGGCCCTCAGAGGTCCTAGCAGACTAAACCTAAATGAAGTAGTCTTTTTGGTGTGGAGACCCTGGGATAGCCAAAGGCTGGTTGGGGCTGCTTTGAGGTCATCTTGCCTCTGTCTTGAGCCTTGGTTTTGGGCCTGTAGTCCTCAGAGGCAGTCCTCTGTTGTCCTTTTTCCTGAGGAGGCTTATCTTTTCTGTGAGGGGTCATCTGGGGCAGTATTGTGCCTGAGGCCACCCTGGGCTCAGGAGAAGTGATTAGTTGGGGATGAGAGGGGAGGCTGCTGGGTATTCCAGGCCAGCCCCTTGTGGCACTGATGGCTTTTGAGGCTGCCTCAGAGAAAAGGCCCAGGCATGCTGGCTGGAATCCTCTCACAGAGCAGTGGCACACATCTGTACTCAGATCCTAGCCACACCACTCTCAGCTGTGTGGCCCTAGGCAGGACTATGGGCCTCAGTCTCCTGTGGTGAGGACAGTTCTTTGAAGACTATTCTTTCTGGCTGAGTACCTGGCTCTGGCAGCTCCAGAGCTCACTCCCCTGCCATCCTCTATCATGGGTGGGAAGAGCCTGGTTGGGCCTGCACTGTCCCCAGCCCAGTTCCAGGCAGATGTCAGGGGGAGAGTGGGCACTTTGACTGCAGTTAGAGTCGGGGTTAATGAATTAGTTTGCTATGTTCACCAGTTTCCACTATTCCCCTTCCCCCCCATCATGGATGAGGGGCTACATGTTCAGGTCTGAGCCCGGGGCTGGGGGGTTCGAACTCTGAGTTTGGAGGGGAGAGAAAGCCATGGTGAGGCTGAGAGACAGGCTGGTGGAGGGCAGCAGCTGTTGCCGAGGTAGGGTCCCTTCCTTCATCAGGCACTCGGAGATGGAGCTACTCTGCAGCCTGTGTGGTTTTGTCAGATCAGGATTGGCCTGGAACTTGTGTTCCTTAGTTCAGAAGATGGGTTTTAAAATACTAAATAATGCCAATCCTCCCTTTGAGGTCTCAGACAACACAGTGGTTAAAACATTAATATTTCTGGAGCAAGACATGAGTATTCATATTTAGTAGGATAAATTAATACTATAAATAGTCACACATCAGCTCAGGTCACATGTTGCTGCCAGGTGAGTTTGCTACAAACTGACAGAAAGTGCTGCTTTGAAGGCCTTTCCGCATTTGGAATTGTGGGTAGGGTGTGTAGAATATGAGAGGTCAGGCCTGAAGCTTTCTGCATCCGGAATTGATGGGGCAGGTCCCTTCTTCCCTTGGGCCTTGTGAAACCAGTTCAGAATATTTAGGTTCAAGTTATTCTCCTGGGCTGAGGATGCTCTTGGATCACAGAATTTTGTTGCTGGCAGGCCCCTGAGCCTTGACCAGATCCCCCCAGCTCATGGGCCTCATTGAAGGGAAATATCCTCTTCCCAGAGACTTGGTGACTTTAGTCCTCTCTTTAATTGGGTACGGGTTGGCTTGGGCAAGGATTGGGGGAGGCTGCCTCAGAAGGTCACGAGACCCGGGACTATGACCACATGCTCAGCAGAGGGTGGCCTCAGCTGCCCACCTCTGCTCTGACTAGAGGCAGCGATACTCCAGGCAGAAAGCACCACAGGCTTGAAGGGCAAGGGTGGGAGGCTTCCTAGAGCCTGGGAGGCTGGGGCCATCCAGCTGGTTTTGCCCATTACTTTATTCAACTTTTTGAATTCTCAGAGCAGTTCCAGGGCAAAGCAGTGTAGGGTCCTGGCCTCATGGCATGGGGTGCCCAGAGAGTGACCAGTTAGTTTTCCGGACTACCTCTAGCTTCACCAGTGGGGGTAGGATTTGTGGTCTGGAAGGAGAATTAGAAGAGGCAGGAGGGGGCTGCTGCTTGGCCACTTGACCCCAGAGGACAGCAGCACCCTGCAGATGGGACAGGTTTGGCAGACTCCCTAGGGAAGCCTCACCCCTGTCCTGTGGCACTTGACATCCCTGGCAGGGCATCTCCTGTGCCTGTGAGCAGGCAGGTGGGCTCTGATCTTGTCTTGTGGGGGCATCTTGCGTGGGCACTCACATAGGTACTGTGCTTGGCCATGTTGGTCCCTGGAGGCTACTGATTTCATGGCAGCTTGGTGAAGGATGTTCGGGAGGCATGCTGGGGGCCCTTTCAGAGGGCAGGCTTCTCTGCAAAGTTTCCTAAGCTGGTTCACTTTTGCTGTCTACTTTTTCATGGGACATTTTCTAACTGGAACATACAAATCAGTGTGTTTCTTGGGATTTGAGCTGTAAGTAGAACCTTGTACAGAGGCCAGAAAAAAAACAGGAAAGTGAAGCCCAAGAATGGTCTGAGGCTACCTGGCCTCCCTCCAGCTGCTCTGGAAGTTCTCAGCCCGGGGCAGCCTGTCATGGCCATCTGTTCAAGGACACAGCTGGTGGGTCAAGGCCTTTCTGAGGTTCTCCTACTTCCTGCTTGGAAAGCATGGCCTGGGTGTGTTCTCAGCTAGGTTCTCTGGCAGACTTCTAGTGGAGAAGCTCCTGAGCCAGGCAGGGTGTGATGTGTGCTTGGCACAGTTGGGTGGGCGCGTCTTGCAGGGGCAGCTATATAAGCAGAGCTGAGCAGCTATGGTGGCCTGGTGACCTTATGGTGGTCAGAAGGGGGACACTTTTGTAAAAGTCTACGCAAGAAATGGTACCTTTGCCGATATCACCTCAGGCCTGATCAGCATTTCCTTAGAGCAGGGCTTCCCCATGTGCCCCATAGTCCAGCTCATCCACATTCACATAGAGCAGATGGTGGGCTGGGGAAACATGGTGCAACAAAGAACTGCAGGGACTAATGTACACAGGGACTCTCTAAGAGGGGAATGAAAAGTTTCCCAAAATTGATGAAAGAATTCCCTTGTTCTTTCCTGCAGAGCTTAGTAGGGAACTAGTGTCTTAGGATAGCCCCTTGGGAAAGTGCTGCTGGAACTCCTAGTCTGTCTGAGATATGTTTAAGGCAGCTCCCTCCTGAGTGGGTTGGACGGAGTCAGGCAGGCATTGAGTTTGACTTTTTCTTTAAGCAATTTAAAGAATTTTTTTAATTTTACTTTTTCTTTTTTTTTTCGAGACAGAATCTCCCTTTGTCACCCTTAGTAGAGTGCCATAGCATCATAGCAACTCAAAATCTTAAGGCTCAAGTGATTCTCTTGTCTCAGCCTCCCCAGGTGCCCGCCAACATGCCCAGCTGTTTTTAGAGGCGGGGGGTCTCGTTCTTGCTCAGGCTGGTCTTGGACCTGGGACCTCAGGCAGTGTATACTCTTCGGCCTCCCAGAGTGCTAGGATTATAGACGTAGGCCTAACTTTATTTTTTATTTCATTTTTTGAGACAGAGTCTCACTTTCTTGCCCTGGTAGAGTGCCATGGCGTCATAGCTCACACCAGCCTCAAACTCTTGGGCTCAAGCAATCCTCTTGCCTTAGCCTCTCAAGTACCTGGGACTACAGGCATCTGTCACAACATTCCAGCTATGTATTTTAGAGATGGGGTCTTGCTCTTTCTCAGATTGATCTTGGACTTTTGAACTCAAGCAGTCCACCTGCCTTGGCCTCCCAGAGTGCTAAGATTACAGGCGTGAGCCACTGTGCCTGGCTTGTTAAAGCCAGACTTTGGATCATCTGGATTTATTTTCCCATGATCTGCAGATAAGCAGGGGTGAGTGGTGGGTACGGATCCCTTTTCTGGCAGGAGTGAGCCCAGAGTGCTTTTTGGTCTTCCCTGGTGAGATGTTGGCAGAGGCCATCCTCACATGATAGGGACACTAACTGCTGCCACTGTGGCGTTTTGGGTTTAAGGAAGCCCTCTGTGTTTTGGTGTGTCACCTTCCTTCTTGCTTGGTCTTTGGTAAGCTTCAAGCTTCCTCTCCACACAGGGGGTCAGGAGGGGCTACAGTTGTGTCCAGGCCATCATGGGCATAAAGGGTGGTCATGCATTTAAGATGATGGGTGTGGGGCATGGTATGCTGGAGTAGGAAGTGGCTTAGAAGGATCCAGGGTACTGGCATGGGATGGGGTCCTCTGGAGGCTCTGAACACCACCCTGTTGATCCTGCCCCTGCCTGTGGCCTTCACTAAGCCTCCCCCTTTCCCCTTCTAGATCAGCTACCCCTAACTCCTGAAGATGCCCCCCACCATTTTCTTTCTTAAGCCTTACTGGTGGGAGGGAATCTTTTTGCATATGTGCTGAGCTGGCTCGTGTGGTTGTCATTTTTAGTTTTTTTTTTTTTTTTTCTCAAGCTGTCACCCTGGATAAAGTGCAGTGGTATCATAGTTCATAGCAACCTCCAACTCTTGAGCTCAAGCAATCCTCTTGCCTCAGTTTTTGTTTTTTAGTAGATGCGGTCTTGCTTTTGCTTAGGCTGGTCTTAAACTCGTGAGCTCAAGCTATCCACTCAGCTCAGCTAGCCTCACTCCTAGCCTAGAGTGCTAGGATTATAGTGCTAGCCACCACGCCCAGTCTCATTTTTAGTTTTATGTCTAGAACTTTCTGCCTGCCTGCCTCCTTCCATCCCACTCAGGAGGGAGCTGCCTTAAACATATCTAAGATAGACCAGAAGTTCCATCAGCATTTCCCAAGGGGCTTGTCCTGCTAGTCCCCTGCTAAACTGCAGAAAAGAAGGTGATTCTTTGGTCAGTTTTGAGAAACTTTTCAACACCCTTTAGAGAGTCCCTGTATACATTAGTTCATGAAAGGCTCAGTGATTCAAGGGTCAGTTTCCGAGGCCCAAAAGGTGGGAAGCCAGATGCCATGTGCTCAGTGCAGCAGGCTACTTCTGGGACCTCTGGCAGCTTCCTGGTGGAGAAAGTTCTGAGTTGGGCAGGGTGTGCTTGGTGCAGCTGGGTGGGGGCCTCCTGCAGGGGCAGCTGTAGGATCCCTGTTGTCACTAAACCTGTACTCACCAGTACAAGATTTGGGAGATGTCTTAGGCTCTACATTATGCATGGTGAAAGTGAATATAAACTGAACATTTCTCAAGTGGCAGCTTTGAAATTCCATTTCAAAGTGGCCTTCTAGACAGTGTAGACATAGCTGATTCTAATAGTGTGCCAACTACTGCTCCCCCCACCCCCCAAGAAACAACAGAAACTAAATATAATCTCAGACCTTACAATTAATTACCTTTTCTGGAATTTTCTCCTAGGGAATAAAAAAATCTAACACTGTGCAACATTGGGGAAAATAATCCTAAAATTGTTCTTTTTGAGTCCTGTCTTCAGAGATGGAAGATTTTTGGTAGAATTGTTCCCTTTGTGAGAGAAAAATGCGTGAGCATCTGAATGATCTTACCTTAACCAGTGTTAATTGAAAACTTTCAACACAGCTTTCTTTTCCCCCTTTGCTTTGAATTTTATAGTGTTTGAGTCAAGGCCATTGGCAGGTCCCTCCAAGAGCAGACACATGTGGCTGGGGTGAGGGAGGGCACTTGTAGGTGGGAGGGGCTAGGGTCTGCCCAGCCTTAATCCTCTGCCCCTCTCCCTTGGCAGGGTCGGGGTGCTGGAGGATGTCTTCACCTTCCTGGGCATTTTCTTGGCCATCATCTTGTTTCCTTTCGGGTTCATCTGCTGTTTTGCATTGAGGAAGCGAAGATGCCCCAACTGTGGAGCGACCTTTACTTAAAGGGAACACACCGGCTCTCCTACTCCCAGCTGTCTTTTTCTAATGTAAATGTTGTGTACAATAGTTTTATTTGATTAAGCTTCAGGACTGTTTTGTAAAGCAAGGTGGGATAGAGGCCACACAGAAGGAAGGCAGTACTGCTGCTGCTGCTGGCTGCTGCTGCTGCTGCTGAGGTTCATGACAACTCAATAAAGCACTGCTTTTATTTTTTGCAGTCTTGAATTCGAGAAAGGTGAGAAAAAATGTTTTCAATAAATGAGATTCATACCATTGTTTACCTAGTTCTGCGTGTTCAGTGTTTGCATCCTGCCACCTGAAGACTAATGTGCCATTGCCAGCCCCGACATGATCCAGGCACGATCATCCCATGTTCCTCAATAGGCAGGTACAGCATAAGATGTGCTGTTTTCAAATTCTTTATTAAATGTAATACTTGGCATTTACAGAGCATGTGCCGAGGACAAGACCAGTCTCCTTGTCTGTGAGGTGGATTCTGGGGTGGGGTGAGCCAGAGGGGGCCTGCAAATTGCATCTAATAATCCTAGGCCCTATTCTACCTCTGTGACAAAACCAGAAAAGTCCTCAGGAGTGGAGCTTTGAAGGCCAGGTCATGCACCCTACCCTGCTGCCGCCCATGAGGGCTTCTGCCAGCCTGCTATGCCTGTCTTAAAAGGTGGAGAGGCACATAGCTGAATTTTCTTTCCTGCATTATTGGTGGTGGGGGGTGGTTAATATAGGACAGCAGCCCATCACAGGGTCACCTGGTTTGTTCTCCTGGGAGAGGCAGACTGTGGAACTGCTTGACCTGCATTTGGGACCAATTTTAGGCATATAGGGAAGTGGTACACTTTTGGTGAGACCAAAGGAGCTGTGATAAGCAACTGTTTCAGCCTCCCCAGTACACACAATGAGTAGGGGTGAATTTTAACTCTCCCCTCAAAATAGGTCCAACCTGTGGCCCAGGGTTGCCAGTGCAGAGGCCAGTGTACTGGAGGCCCAAGTCTGGGCATGTGACAGCTGCTGGATTGAAAGACCCACCCACCTCCAGCCACCAGAGGTCACCCTGGCTTTATAAAAGTGCCCTTTGTGGGTCAGTACCTGATTCAAACTTGGAGAAAGTGGGACTCAAGAAGTTTCCCGGTGAATTAGTGATGAATGCAGCTTTGGTCAACTAGCTTAGTGAGAGCACCTGGGGCCTCCAAACATGGACCCCTTAGACTTGCACGTGTCCTATGTGCCAAGCCTAGGTGTGACACAGCCTGGCTTGCGGTGAATCTGGTCAAAAACTCATTTCTTAACCTTTCTGATTGTGAGCATAGGCATTCCAACAAGATGTTCATTTGGTGTGAATGATGTCTGTAGGAATGTTTCATTTCTGAGTGCTCCACAGTCAAAGGGTTAAGTGCTTAATATGGCTGTGATAAGCAGAGGCAAAATGTCTCAGCACTTTACAGCTCTGTTGAAATTGGGGAAGGGGTGGGAATTTCTTCATCTTGGGTAGTTCTACATTTGATTACTCAAGTTTGTAATTTTTAAGTTAAAAAATTACATTTATATATTTTCATAATTTATACCCTTGGAATTAGGGTTTGCATGCTACGATGCAAACTTATGCAATATTTCCATTTAGATAAATAATGCTACTTAAGAGCACATGCTTTATAAAATAAAACTGTGATCTCATTGGCATTCAGGTGCAGAAAGCCAGTCACGAAAGCATAGCCTATCCCTTATTTCTGGCTAAGAAAAAAATTAGTAGAATAATAAAAAGGTATGGTAAAGATTAGAAGTAAATTGTTTCTTGAATAGAACAGGAAAAAGTTTTAAATGACTGAGTTGGTTATTAAACCAGTATTTATCTTAAAGACAGAAATGTCTTAAATTGAGAAAATGTATTGATTTGCTCAAGTAGAATACATTTTAAATTAGGTACCCTCTGGCAAAGCTTTGAGAGTCACAGCACACATCAAACAATATACACCTATCATTTTGCAAGTGAAAATTGAACATGAGGGGGACCAGAAGAATTCTTGGTTGTCTTCTCATCGAATGATTGGGGCTGATCGATCATTTGTTACCGTCGGTCGGAGTTTCACAGTAGCAAAGGGGTTTTCTCCACTGTAGGGGAGAAAAATAAAGTCTCTGTAGAAATACTGCTCTGAGACAAGAATTTGATTTTGATAGCGTTAATACTCACTTTCCTTGCTAAGATTATACTGCTCACCACCTCCCCATGAGCACAAACTGTGTTTTCTGAAGGCATTTCACTCTGGCTAATTCCTTCCATGCCATTCATATAATAGGACAATCCAAAGTTTAGACATTTGACAGAATAGCCCATGCCTCTCCAGTCCTATGTTGGAGATGGGTCATACAAGAGCCACTCTGAGGCAGGGCCTAGATTTGGGTGGATGTGGGGCTGTCTTCTAGGCCTTTCTCTTGGGGTATTCTAAAGCCAGGTGACCACAGTCTGCTGTTGCCCCACTGGTCCAGGGCCGTACCGAGGACTAGCCTCATGGACTGGACATTAAGGCCTTTCCAGGGGATGGTTCAAAGCCACTCATCCAACAGGGAGGAAACCCCATTCTGAAGAGCTTCAGCAGGAAGCTACACATACCTGAGGAAGAGTGGTTTCACAGTCCCATTGGTATCATTCTGTGAGGAGAGAGAGAGGAAGTTTATGGAGGGCTTATGGAATTGAGACAGTTTTAATAAAACCAGGAAGTAAAGATGTCTAAAGCACAGGGGACAGCTTAAAGCTACATGTGGTAGCCAGGCACGGTAGCTCTCAACTGTAATCGCACAACTCAGAGGAGTAATCCTATCTCGTGAGGCCAGGTGTTCAAGACCAACATAGTGAAACCCTGTTGCTAAAAAAAAAAAAAAAACAAAAACTAAAGCTATGAAAAAGTATCTGTCATCTTGATTCATTTGTGACCATCTAGGTGTCTAAATTCACTTTAAAGAATGAGTAGAAATGAAACCTTGTTTGGGCCAGTGCCAGCTCCTAAGAGCCACGGATCTCATACAAAGTTCAAAAAGTGAGGAAAAGAGAAATTGGACCTAAGTACAAATGCCATCTCCATTCAGGTAGCACTTGAGCCCTGCAGGTGCTTATGATTTGCGTGCTATGACGCACATACGGCTCACTTCTACTTCCCAGGGACTTGGGGAAAGGCGGACACAGGGCTTGCTGTGGGGGGACTGTTGTTGCCAGGCATTGGATGGCAGCCAGGTGTGTGTACTTTTGCTCCCTCATTCCAAAAAGCTTGTAGGCTTTAAAAACCTTCCAAGCTGCTCTAAGAAATCACAGCCTGAGCACATGGAGCCAGGTCAGATGACCACCCAAGAGAGGGCAGTGTAAGGCTATCTGACTCAGCACAATGAATGTGCAAACTGTTGGGAAAGAAAGTGGTTAGGGGGATAGGGGCTTTGGCCTCAGGCCTGTCCCACCCTCCTTAGAGTCCTTTGGCCAGCACAGTCTGAGGGTAGCTGGCCTGGTTCACACCTCCTTTTCCCACTGAAGCAGCACAAAGCAAATGCCCTACTCAGCATATCCTAGCAGGGCTTTCTATGGCAGCAAAAGCCATTTCTATCTATAGGGCATACTGAGCTTCCTCAACAGGCCACAGGATAAGTCACCTCTGATGTAAACTTTCATATTATGTGATGATCAAGGGCTAATGTGTTATTTTTACAATACACTAGGATGCCTCTTGCTTGTATGTTCAAGAACAGAAAGCCCAGACCCTGGCTAGAGTGGCTCAGAGGTTAGGAGGGAGTGTAAGCTGCCGCCAGACCTGATGCACAGTTCATGACCAGCAGCTGCCTCCTCTTACTGGAGACAACCCTCCTCCTGCCTTAACTTTTCTATCTGGAGTTGTCCCAATTGCCCCTGAGCAAAACCCCAGGGCTTGCTCAGGCTCCTTCTGGGCCCTGACTGGACCCAGATGCAGGAGCACGGGCCACGTTTCAGCTGATACCTGAGGCTCAGCTGCTACATAGGAGAGAAACCACCAAGTGAATCCTTGGAGGGAGCAACAACACCTCTGCTGTGGGGAATGAGGGCAAAGTAACTCTTAAGATGATGACCTGAAGCCACCCAGTGTCCTTGTGGTTTGAGCATAGCCCAGGCCCTGCAATCCCACTCCCAGTGGGAATAAGGATACACACAGGTGGGCACTGAGGCACCACGAGGATGCTCTGGGCAGCCCAGCCACCACAGTCAGACTGGAGACAACCAAATGTTCATCAGCAGGATGATAGGCAGCTTCTATTCAGACAGTGGGATAATGTGCAAACATGGGGAGGCCATCTCAGGAGCTCTGGGGGTGCTGGAAATGTTCTATTTCTTGATCTGCTGCTGATTATGCAGAGTCACGTTACGGAAACTCATGTACTTTGTGTATGCGGTATTCTTTAACAGAATGCTTAAAGTGTAGGACATGTTCAGGAAGATTTTCCCTTTAGTATCTACATGTCTTTCAGCAACCGGAAACTTCGATGCTCCTCTGCTGCCTCACTCCCATGCACTCTGATTTCTAAGGCCAGTGACGGCTGTGACTTGGCACTCATAGTGCCTGTCACCCAGTGACCTCTAAAGATCTCAGTTGGGACACTCGCCCAACGTCCCTGGCTGTCTCTACTGCAGGGATCCCCTTTATCCCTGTACTGTGGCTGTAGCTGACTGCTGTCCCCAGAGTGTATCCAATACGACAGGAGAATATCAAGGCTGTGAGGCCAGGCTGGCCCTACATGAAGAGTGGAGCTGCCTGTAAGATGGCCCGGGCACGCAGCCCTGTAAGATGGCCTGGGCACCAAGCCCCGACTATGGACATGCAGGAATGGGGGGGTGGGGGTAGGAGGCGTGCACCTGTGACTCCTTCCACTCCTCAAAGCCCCCAAATCCCAAATGCCTTGTGTGGACATTTGCTGACTGCCTGTCACTTGGTGTCTGTTCCACTCCCCCTTCCTGACTGTGCCCACGTAGCCATATGCCTTGAGGGGTACAGCTTCTCCCAGCCTGCAGGGTGGTACTGGTCAGCTCAGACCATCCAGCACAGCTCACCCCCCAAGTCAGGTGCAGAAAGCAGAGTGAGCACGAGGGGACCTCAGGGCAGTCTTAATGCCTGCCCTCCTGGCTTTTGCTGAGCCAAACAAAACATCCCTAAAGAACATTTCTGAAGCCAGCTAGAGGTTAGTTACTTGCAATAAAAGCAGTCCTGACACCTGCCTTCAGTGCTAATAACTCATTCCAGTCCTCATCTGTGGCTGGACTTGTCTTCTAGTCACCTAGTTCAAGTCCTTTATTCTCAAAATGGGGACACAGAAACAGGGAAAAGTCAATTGCTCTGAGTCACCAGCTCTTTTAGGAAACTAAAGTGCCCACGTTGTGCACAGGCCTGCACCAGGCGCACTGGCTGCTGTGGGAAAGGGCTCGTGGTTGCGGTCAATGTGCTCTGACATGTGGGCTGCTCTTTAACAGGCAGGGTGTCTGGTTATTAGAAAAGTTTGGAAGGAACCAACACTTCCTCAGTTGCAATTATAGTAGAGAACATGACCTGTGACAAGTCCCCAACCTCAGTCCCAACAAGTATAAACACTGAGCCACTAGCAGAAAAGCTCTTCCTCTTAGATCTTCTGAGACTGGCCATCACAAGGCAACCCTGGGAACTTTCTAGGTCAGTGGGTGCAGGCTCCTACTCTGTGGAGGACAGCTCCCAGCACTGGGTGTGTACAATACCTATGCCTGAGTATTCTAGTGGTAAATGACAGTATTTGGGTGTAAACTATATATAAAAATCTTTGGCCAGGCAGGGTGGCTCATGCCTCTAATCCTAGCACTCTGGGAGGCCAAGGCCAGTGGACTACTTGAGCTAAGGAATTTGAGAGCAGCCTGACCAAGAGTGAGATCCTGTCTCTTAAAAAAAAAAAAAAAAGCTGGGTATTGTGGTGAGGCCTGTAGTCCCAGCTACCCAGGAGGCTTAGGTGAGAGAATTGCTTGAGCCCAAGAGTTTGAGGTTAGTGTGAGCTATGATGCCATGCCACTCAACCCCAAGGTAATTGAGTGAGACTCTGATTCAAAATAAATAAGTAAACAAATTGCATGTT
This sequence comes from Arctocebus calabarensis, assembly GCA_963573935.1. Classification (NCBI taxonomy): domain Eukaryota; kingdom Metazoa; phylum Chordata; class Mammalia; order Primates; family Lorisidae; genus Arctocebus; species Arctocebus calabarensis. The sequence goes on along the minus strand of CAUYON010143552.1, from coordinate 6,562 downwards.
TTAAAAAACATGGTAAAATAGGCTGGATGTGGTGGCTCATGCCTGTAATCCCAGCACTGTAGGAGGCTGAGGTGGGTGGGTTGCCTGAGCTCACAGGTTCAAGACCAGCCTGAACTAGAGTGAGACCCCTGTCTAAAAACAGCCAGGCATTGTGGCAGGCGCCTGTAGTCCCAGCTACTCGGGAGGCTGAGGCAAGAGAATTGCTTGAGCCAAAGAGTCTGAGGTTGCTGTGAGCTATGATGCCATGAACTCTACATGAGGCGACAAAGTGAGATTCTGTCTCAAAAAAAAAAAAAAAGGTGAGATACTTGTCTAGTTCTTACAGATCTCAGTGTTTGGCCTGAGATGAACGCTTTCCCCCAAAATCTCCAGCTGGTTTATATATTTTATTTAAGGAAAGATAATCCCGTTGGGTATAGGAACTCTGAGATGTACAATTCCAGAACTGTGTCACCAGCTCTGGAGGGTTCCAGGGCCCCAGTGGCCTTCAGGTGGGGAAGTTGTCATCGTTTGAGCCTCAAGTTTGAGCTTCTTGATCATCATGTTAAAGACCAAGCTTTTAAAAAGAATGTTGTTTCATTTTGGATGATCTATATCCAGCTGACCAAATAGTAGCTACTAGCCATATGTGGCTATTTGAACTCAAATGACAAAATGAAAATTAAAAATTCAGTTTCCTCATTGCACTCTCCACTTCAAGTGCTTAACTGGCCCTTGTGCCCAGTGGCTGCTCAACCGGGCAGGGTAGTGAACATTTCTCTCTGATCCAGCAATTTTCTAGTTTCCTTTGCAGAAGCAATTCTCATTCTTTTATGCTCCTGACACACAGATTATTAGGTCCACGCTTCTTGCTGCTATTGCAAGAGGCTGCCAAAGCCAAGAGGCCTATTAAAAAGAGCAATTTCACCATCTGAAGTTACTTCCTTCAGAGCAGCACTGATTCTCCTGTCTGCCTGCAGCCAGTGGTCTGCTTATTCCCAGAGCCGTGCCTGGCAAACTCCTGATTTGATCTGTAGTGATGAAATAGAGGAACCATGTGAGTACACTATTGGTGACAGAGTTGTGGTTTCCCCCTGCTCATTTGCAGCTTGCATAGGATCTTAAAATAATAGCATACAGATGACAATGCTATGTGTCTTATCAGGAAAAGGTGTTCTGATGAGAGACACTGATAAGCTGCTAGTTGAGATTTCAGAACTGGACTTCCCAATCTGCTGTGGCCCTTAGAAAGCTGCGGTGCCTGTGGCTCAGTGGGTAGGGCGCCAGCCTCATATATCGAGGGTGGCGGGTTCATACTCTGCCCTGGCCAAATTGCAACAAAAAATATCTGGTGTTGTGGCGGGTGTCTGTAGTCCCAGCTATTCGAGAGGCTGAGGCAAGAGAATTGCCTAAGCCCAGGAGTTGGAGGTTGCTGTGAGCTGTGATGCTATGTCACCCTACCTAGGTTTGACATAGTGAGACTTGGTCTCAAAAAAAAAAAGAAAAAAAGAAAAAGAAAGCTGCTATCATTTTTTGTGCTCTCCCCTTTTCTCCATTGTGGAGGCCCCACAATCCACCTGCCTCCTGGGATGACTGACTGCAGGTCAGCACTCAGAAAGCACAGCGAGGATGCTTAGCGCATAAAGGTGCTCGTTGGTAGGGCACCACTGCCCTTTCAGGCTGGTGCCTAGGCAGAAGCCAGGCAGCAGTGCAGGTTTGATATGATCTTGTCCAGCTTTGATATGATCTGAGAAAATACTCCCACTGTGTAAGTGGTGGGGTGGGCTGAGGGGTTAAAATAACTATATATCTAAACATTTACGTTAATCTATTTCAAAGGAAATAGAATGAAATGGTAACAGTAGTTATCCTGGAAGTGAAATTATAATTAAAATTTTTTTTTTTTTTTTTTTGAGACAGAGCCTCAAGCTGTCACCCTGGATTGGGAGCTGTGGCATCACAGCTCACAGCAACCTCCAATTCCTGGGCTCAAGCGAGTCTCCTGTCTCTGCCTCCCAAGTAGCTGGCACTAGAGGCGCCCTCCACAACGCCTGGCCATTTTTTGGTTGCAGCCGTCATTGTTGTTTGGCGGGCCCGGGCTGGATTCGAACCTGCCAGCTCAGGTGTACATGGCTGGCGCCTTAGCCCACTGAGCCACAGGCGCCGAGCCTATCCTGATTTTTTTAATAGCTTGGATTAGGTTTGCTTGTTTTTATATTTAATATAAATGAAATCATACTTTTTTTCAGTTTCCAGTTTTTTGTGTTCTGGGGAGCTGCAAATACACAGAACTATAATATTCACTAGTCTCTCAGTGAGAAATCAAGGTCAAGGTTCTAATTGTTTTCAGTCCAGAACCTAGTTTAGAGAAAGAGGAAATCTAGTCTTACTCCTGGGGGACTCATTCTCATAGGTTTGGCTCCTGAAGAGGATGTGGTCAACACTGTGGGTGCCCAGACGTGTTTTTCTTTATTTTTAGAGATGGCATCTTTCTATGTTGCCCAGGCTGGTCTTGAACTCCTGGTCTCAAGTAATCCTCCTGCCCCAGCTTCTCAAAGTGCAAGGATTCTGGGTGTGAGCCATAGCACATGGCCCCACAGGTGTTCTAAATTCATTCTTATTCTCAGGATCCTCACCTTTATGAATCTCACTCAGGAGCTTTTCCATCAGTTCTTCCTCCTGCAAGAGATCAAAGCTCAGACTTCCAGTTCTGAATTTTTCCTGCAGCCACAGGGCCTTATCCAGGGCCTATAGAGTAGACACTAACTCTGCACTGCTGGAATTCATGCAAATCAAGAAGTCCCTGAGTATGGAAAAGTGTTTGCTCCTCTCTGCTTCTGGCAATCTCATGGAATCATATATTACATACTATTTTGTGACTAGCTTCTTTTGCTCCGAGATTCATCCATATTATACATGTAGTGGAGTGTGGATCATTTATTCTCATTTCTGGATAGAATTCCATTTAATGAATATCCTGTAATTTATTGATCCATTTACAGTTGTGGAGTTTCCAGTTTTTGGCTATGCAACTAGTGCTGCTGAGAACATCTGAGTACATGTCTTGGAGTAAACATACGCATTTCTGTTGAGTACATATCTAGGAACGGAATACCTGGGTCATAGGGTATTAATTTATTCCAACTTTAGTGGATATTGCTAGTTTTTCTAAGTGGTTGCACCAACTTATACACCCGTAGAGTAAGTGTCCAATACTTAAGCAACTTACTTTTGAATTTGGTTATATTAGGAAATAGAATGCAAATTTACATGAACTTTAAAGCTATGTCCTCAAAATGATTTCGCTGTGGGGGTGGGCAGTTCTTTGTTACACATCTAGAACTTTCCTCCACTGCTTCTATGAATACTTGGTGGGAAAGTATTGGTTGGACAAAAAACATTTTTTTTTTTTTTTTTGTGAGACAGAGCCTCAAGCTGTCACCCTGGATAGAGTGCTGTGACATCACAGCTCACAACCACCTCCGATTCCTGGACTCAAGCAAGTCTCTACCTCCGCCTCCCAAGTAGCTGGGACTACAGGCGCCCACCACAACACCCGGCCATTTTTTTGGATTCGAACCCGCCAGCTCAGGTGTACGTGGCTGGCCCCTTAGCCCGTTGAGCCACAGGCGCCAAGCCGAAAAAACAGTCTTAAGAGATGCAGGGCTGAGAGCAGTGGCTCATACCTGTAATCCCACAACTCTGGGAGGCCCAGGCAGGTGCATCACCTGAGCTCTTGAGTTAGGAGACCAGCCCGAGCTATAGCAAGAGCCCACTTCTAAATATAGGCAGGTGCCTGTAGTCTCAGCTACTTGGGAGGCTGAAGCAAGGGAATCACTTGAGCCCAGGAGTCTGAGTTTGCTGTGAGCTATGATGCCAGAGCACTCTACCACAGGTGACAAAATGAGACTCCGCCTGAAAAAAAAAAAAATCTGATTCATTGCTCAGTTTTATCAGCTGCAATTTTTTTTTTGTTTTTATCAGACAGAGTCTCATTTTGTCACACTCGGTAGACAAGTTGGCCTCATAACTCACAGCAACCTCAAACTCTTGGGCTCAAGTGATCTTCTTGATTCAGGTTCCCAAGTAACTGGGATTACAGGCGCCCGCCACAACACTCAGGTATTTTTTTTGAGATGGGGATCTTGCTCTTGCTCAGGCTGGTCTCCAACTCCTGAGCTCAGGCAACCCACCCAGCTCGGCCTCCCAAAGTGCTATCAGCTGCAATTTGAATACAAGTTTTCTGGCTGGCTCGGCGCCTGTGGCTCAATGGGCTAAGAAGGCGCCAGCCATGTACACCTGAGCTTTCGGGTTCAAATCCAGCCCCGGCTGCCAAACAACAATGATGGCTGCAACCAAAAAAAAAAAATGGCCGGGCGTTGTGGCAGGCGCCTATAGTCCCAGCTACTTGGGAGGCAGAGGCAGGAGACTCGCTTGAGCCCAGGAATTGGAGGTTGCTGTGGGCTGTGAGGCCATAGAACTCTATCCAGGGTGACAGCTTGAGGCTCTGTCTCAAAAAAAAAAAAAAAGAAAAAGAAAAAGTTTTTTGGTTGAGACGGAACATAGATGGTAATAATTTACAATAATAACTAATTAATTTGTGCAGGGGCCTACACTAAGCACTTAACTGAACCAGGTAAACAGAAGATGACTTTGAATACCGCGGGCAGTCACCTGACCCTCTCCATTCCTAAAAGAGAAGACATCTGTGACCTGGGGCAATGGCCAAACTCAAATGCTGGGCAGCAGCCACTCAGGGCTGTCCCCGTCATGAGTGCGGAGGGTACAGAGTTGGAACCTGCCGTCTCTCTCCTCCAGAATCCGCCTCGGTCTTTGCCCTTCAGTTTTTACTCACCTTGAAGCCCTGGGTCATTTGAATCTGCCCATAAGGTCCCACTTAAGTAGCAGAACGGAGCACCTTCAGCCGGTTAGAACCTCTGTCCTAGGGTGCTGGTCGGTGAAAAGCGAGTCAGGAGAGACGCCGAGGACTGCTCCTTCATTCTCAGTCTTTCAAACAGGCCGCTCTGGAAAGACCAATCACAGCTTTCTTTCTTCCACCGACTTCCAGTCCTATCCAATCAACGCATGTGTTGTGGGGCCCACCGTCCCTTCTGGTTTCATTGTCTTCCCCCAGGACCCCGGGATGTAAGGGCAGAAAGGAAAGGCAAAGGATGTTGATACCGGAAAGGCGCCCTTTCAGTTAAGTGCAGGATTAGGGACCGTTAAGAATTTTTCTGAGTGGGCTCGGCGCCTGTGGCTCAACGGGCTAAGGCGCCAGCCACGTACACCTGAGCTGGCTGGTTCGAATCCAGCCCGAGCGGCGTTGTGGAGGGCGCCTGTAGTCCCAGCTACTCAGGAGGCTGAGGCAAGAGACTCGCCTAAGCCCAGGAGTTGGAGCTTGCTGTAAGCTGTGATGCCACCGTACTCTATCTAGGGTGACAGCTTGAGGCTCTGTCTCAAAAGAAAAAAAAATTTTTTTTTCCTAAGACAACAGCTACAGCATTTCCACGTATCCCAGAAGCCTCTTTGCCAACCACAGGGGTGGTTCTTTTTTCCGTTCTTCCCCACCCCCAAACAGTCTCACTATGTCACCTTCGGTAGCATGCCGTGGCGTCACAGCTCACAGCAACCTCAAATTCTTACACTCAAGCGATTCGCTTGCCTCAGCCTCCCAAGTAGCTGGGATTATAGGTGCCTGCCACATGCCAGGCTATTTTTTTGTTGCTATTTTTGTTGTCATTGTTTCAGCAGGCTTGGGCAGAGTTCAAACCCACCAACCCCAGTGCATGTAGCCAGCGCCCTAACCTCTGAGCTACGGGCAGGTGTGAGCCACCTCTGTTGGCCACAGACATCAGCCATTTATGATGAAATAGTTTTCCTGATTTGAAAGTTTGTTTCAATCCAATTGTTAGCCAAATTTATATTTTAGCTCTATCCTCTTAAGTCAGTGGTTCTCAACCTTCCTAATGCTGTGCCTTTAGCACAGTTTCTCATGTTGTGGTGACCCCAACCATAACATTATTTTCATTGCTACTTCATAACTGTAATTTTGCTATTGTTAGGAATCATAATGTAAATATCTGATATGCAGGATGTATTTAGGCAACCCCTGTGAAAGGGTTGTTAGACCCCCAAAGGGTTCACGATCTACAGGTTGAGAACTGCTATCTTAAGTCTTCTCTATTCTTAGTCCACAAAGAAGTGATTTACAACATAGTACCTAAAGAAACAAAAATATTTTTTGGTTTGGGTGAAATGCTTCATAGGATCTTTTTCATTAAAGTTAATACTCTATTTAAAAGGAGACTCAAAAGACATACATGTGGCCAGCAGGTACAAGAAAAATGCTCATTATCACTAGTCATCAGGGAAATGAAAATCAAAACCACATAAGATACCATTTTACTCTAGTTACATGGCTGTTATTAAAAAGACGAAAATATAAGAGGGACTTTACCTAATAAATGCAATCAATGTAACCTCATTTCTTGTACCCTCGATGAGTCCCCAACAGTAAAAAAAAGAAAAAGTAATATGAAGCAAGGGGCCAAAGTAAAAATCTACAATGAAGTAACAAAAGAAG
>CAUYON010143551.1:0-16121 GCA_963573935.1 Arctocebus calabarensis | reverse complement strand
GGGCTAAGGCGCCAGCCCCCGAGCCCGCCAAACAACAATGACGGCTGCAACCAAAAAATGGCCGGGCGTTGTGGCAGGCGCCTGTAGTCCCAGCTACTTGGGAGGCGGAGGCAAGAGACTCGCTTGAGCCCAGGAATTGGACGTTGCTGTGAGCTGTGATGACACAACACTCTCTCCAGGGTGACAGCTTGAGTCTCTGTCTCAAAAAAAAAAAAAAAATGAAGCCTTGTTATTTTGTGTGCCAGCCTATAGATTCTGTGTTTGTATGTCTCATTACAAATTGAAATGAGAAATGACATTATTAGGGCTAGAAGGTTTTGAGTTACTAAAAGCTGATTAATGTTTTAGGAGCATGGGTTCAAAGGTAAAATATAAATTACTAGGTGACTAAAGTGGCAAATTAAATGACAAGCTCTGTATAACTAAGCTGGACTTTTAGCGTTCAGAATAAGTCTGTTCCTGTAGCTCTTGAGTGCACTGAAGCTGATACATATGACTCAGGCATCTATAAATCAAAGGCATAGCCTGTTAGTCAGCAGCTTCCATTTTTGTAACAATAGAAATGTATGACATACTAGATGTCTTTTTTCTCTTCAATATATACAATTAATATTTTGACTTTATCCCACTTTTAATCTCTAATTAATCCTGTCCAAATTCCCATCTTTTTTTTTGTTTTAGTTCCCATCTCATATTACTATTTTTATTTTAAAATAGCTTATGAGTCCTCTGGGAAGTTTATAATTATGCTTTCATCTTATAATGGGAATTAAAATATACTTCATGTGTTTAAAAAAATTATACCTTTCCTGAAAAATGAACCTAATGAACCTCAAACTCAGTTTCTGTCTTTATTATTTTCAAATGTTTGTTTTTACATAATTTAAACATGTGGCTATAAACTTTTTGCACTGCTTTTAAAAATATAACCTTCCACATATATTTCTTTGAATTGGTAAATACTCAATTTGTTGACTGTTTTAATAAACAATCCATTTTGATGGCAGTCTACATTTCACTTGAAATTTTCCTCTGTGGAGCCCTGTGTAGGAAGGAAGATGAGTGCCATAGTACTAGGATGGGGTACAAGGTTTGTTTCTTCTTGGTTCTTAGAGAAAATTATCATTTAATGGGAGGGGGGAGAAGGTAGGATTCAATGGTATTCTGAAAATTACATAAAACCAAATATTCAGTAATCAGGGAATTAAAGTAGTTTTTCTTTCCTGTTTAGAACACAGTCTATTCACTGAAATGAGTGGCCACTACCTGGCAGGCATTGTTCCAGTCACTAGGGATAAATCAATAAAAGAAAAGTCCCTGCTGCCAGGGAACTAACATTCCAGTGCGTGGTAAACAGACAGGTCTAACATGCCAGGTGGTAATCAGGTGAGAGCCACTGAGCAACAGAAAAGAGGGCTGGGATGGAGCTGGGATGGGTGGGTAGCCAGGATGTGAATGGGGTAAGGAGACCATTCAAGTGGAGGCCGGCAAGTCCAAAGGCCCCGAGGCTGTGGTGGACTTGAGGCCACCTCATAAGCCAGTGTGGTTGAGGTGAGGTTAAAAATGGGGAGAAGGAGGGGATAAGATCTAGAGATGAAAAGGCAGAAGGGTGTGGCCAAGTCTTGTGAGGCCTCAGAGGGTCATGGTGAAGGCGGGGCCTTGGGAGATTTTGAACTCAAGTGAAGTGATCTGACTTAAGTCTTAAAGGCTCTTCCTGGCTTCTGAACAAAAAATAGACTGTGAAAGAGTAGAAGCAGGAAGAGTGGATAGAAGGCTACATGAGTCCTGGTGAGGGAGGGTGGTGGCTTCGAGTAGGGTCAAGGTAGAGAGACATCAGAGTTTCTTTGGTGCCTTGGATATTAAGTAAGGAGAAAGTTCAGATGCCTATTAAACCACCTGGAAATGTGAGTCTAGAGTTCATTGTGTGAACATGTAGTTCTATATCCCTGTGAACAAGAGTAGCCTTGCCTAACACTGACACTTAATACTTAACACCCCATGACTCCCCTCAGTTAGAAACTAAGGATCACAGCAGTCAGATGCTTCACTTGTGTTTTCTCATTGGATTCTCACCAGGTACTGAGAGGGGGTTATTTCCCACTATCCTGCACACTTCTGAACAGAAGGAGGCTCAGAGCTGGCAAGTTGGGGCTGAAATGGAACCCTAGGGAGACCTCCTTAGCCTATCTCCCCACCCCTGCACAGCAGGGCCAGGCTGTGCAGCCAACCTTCGGCCGAGCATCCCCCTCCAGTGTGAGTTGTACAATAGGCGTGTGGGTTTCCCTGACTTCCTAAAAGCATGTTTTGGTTTGTTCAAAAATTCAAGTACATAGAGCAGGTAGCCATCAACCACTCTGTGTTGGGGCCTTTGTGTGTTTGGGCTGTATCACTGAAGGATGGGGAGTCTGGTCTCCACGGGGTCCCTAGGGGAGTCAGTCCCACTACTTGGTTGTACCTTCTAGGCAAACAGCCATGTACTCTGAGCTAAAATGAACCAGGCCGAACCTCCCCAGGCATGTGCACCTCTGTAATGCTGCCCAGCCCTCCAGAGGTAGCCTGTTCATTTATAAACAATACTAAACTGGGGTAATTAAAATGCACTGGTTGGTATAGAGTAGACATCTGTTTCACATCTTAGGTACTGAGTAGAGTAAGTCTAATTACTCTTTCATGTTATTTTCTTTCCTTATGTGAATGAGGCTGCAGAGTAGTTAGAGTATAGTCTCAAGATCAGACATGCTGGCTCGGTGCCTATGGCTCAATGGGCTAAGGCGCCAGCCATGTACACCCAACCTGGCGGGTTCGAATCCAGCCTGGGCCTGCCAAACAACAATGACGGCTGCAATCAAACAGTGGCCGGGCATTGTGGCGGATGCCTATAGTCCCAGCTACTTTTGGGAGGCGGAGGCAAGAGACTCACTTGAGCCCAGGAATTGTACATTGCTGTGAGCTGTGATGCCACAGCACTCTATCCAGGGTGACAGCTTGAGGCTCTGTCTCAAAAAAAAGAAAAAAAGATAAGACATGCTTTCGAATCTCAGCCCCACCACCTTTAGGAAATGTGTAACCTTGGGAAAACCATCTAACCTTGGCCGGTGCCCATAGCTCAGTGAGTAGGGCGCTGGCAGGTTCAAGCCTGGCCCAGGCCTGCTAAAACAACAATGACAACTACAACCAAAAAATAGCTGGGTGTTGTGGCGGGCGCCTGTAGTCCCAGCTACTCAGGAGCCTGAGGCAAGAGAATCACTTAAGCCCAAGAGTTTGAGGTTGCTGTGAGCTGTGACTACACAGCACTCAACCTAGGGCAGCGACATAGTGAGACTGTGTCTCAAAAAAAAGAAAAGAAAGAAAGAAAATCTAACCTTTCAAAGCTTCAGTTTCCTCCTATAAAATGGGAGTGATCTGAGTACCTCCCTCATGGGGGCATGAGGACTAATTGAGACTGTCTCTGTGAGGCAGTTAGCAGAGTGCTTAGCACAAAAGAAGGCCCCAGGCTGGGTGTGGTGGCTCACACCTGTAATCCCAAAACTCTGGGAGGCCGAGGCAGGTGGATTGCTTGAGCTCAGGAGTTTGAGACCAGCCTGAGCAAGAGCAAGATCCCGTCTCTAAAATAGCCAGGTGTTGTGGTGGGCACCTATAGTCCTAGCTACTCAAGAGGCTGAAGCAAAAGGATCCCCTGAACCCAAGAGTTTGAGGTTGCTGTGAGCTGACACCACAGCACTCTACTGAGGGTGACAAAGTGAGACTCTGTCTCATAAAAGCCCCAAAAGCAAAAACAAAAGAAGGCTCCAGCACCTTAGACTGGTTTTCCTTGGAGCATCCTCAGTTGTGTACTGGTGTCTGTCTTCAATCCCTGTTAGGTGGAAGAAGGCGGGGACCATATTGGAATGACAAAAATGTGGATTTATCTGTTCTTGTTTGTTTTTTTAATTTGTCACTGTGGAATAAGTATTGACTGGATATAGTAAAATGGAATCTCGATTTGTGGACTGCCCCTTAAATTCACATCATAATAGGACTACTCACCATCTACTGGGGGTTGTGTGTTTTTAGATCAAAGAACAAATAGCTGATCCTCTGAAATTTGGGAACAGTAGCCCAACACTTTATTTTGTGTTTTTATGCGTTTTCAACTAGAAGTGGTTGCTTTAAAATAAAACAAGGAAACCATAGTTCTTTAGGGAAAAAAAAGACTTAAGTTTTTTTTTTTGTTTTTTTTTTTGTAGAGACAGAGTCTCACTTTATCGCCCTGGGTAGAGTGCCGTGGCGTCACACTGCTCACAGCAACCTCTAGCTCCTGGGCCTAATAGATTCTCTACCTCAGCCTCCCGAGTAGCTGGGACTACAGGTGCCCGCCACAGCGCCTGGCTATTTTTTTGTTTGTTTTGCAGTTCGGCCACGTACACCTGAGCTGGCGGGTTTAAATCCAGCCCGGGTCCGCCAAACAACAATGACAAATGCAACCAAAAAATGGCCTGTAGTCCCAGCTACTTGGGAGGCGGAGGCAAGAGACTCACTTAAGCCTAGGAATTGGAGGTTGCTGTGAGCTGTGATGCCACAGCACTCTCTCCAGGGTGACAGCTTGAGGCTCTGTCTCAAAAAATAAAAATAATCATAAAAAAAAAATTTCAGATCTAACATTTTTTCCTTGAATGAAAAAGCCTTTAGTTAATTGGTTATATCACTAGGGAATAAGTAGTTTTCAGCTTTATTCATTATTGATGATATACTTGTTTTCATTTTTGTAGTCATCAAAATAGTTGCATTTTAGCCTTAACGTAATAATCAAAGAAGAAAGAAGATGAAAAATTAATGTTAATTTACCTCACTTTCTACAATAACTTATAGAAACTCCTAATCTTTTAATGTTGTATTTGACATGCAGATACAAAGATGACAACTACTTGTAATCTGCAGTTTACAGATGGAGGCAAAATTAATAAATTATTTCTGTGTAGTATATAATTGATACACGTGAATAAATTAACATTGTCCTTTTTAGCTAAAGGAATAGCATATTAAAGCCCAACTTGGGAAATATTTTTTCTTTATAGTGAATCCTGTGTTTTGTTTAAGTTGATAGTACTTATATGGAGCAAGTAGGCTATATTTGTTAACTGGTAATCAAAAGTCAAGTGGGAAATAAACATTAAATTTATCCTAATGATGCAATTTCCTCCTCAGCCCTGAATCTCCCTACTCCTTCATATAACAAGTTCTTGGTTACAATTTTTAGAGAGGACATCTTTACAAAGACATTACCTTAGATATTAAAAGTCTAGATCCTTAGTATTATAGGCTTGCATTTGCTCTATACCTCACTGAAAAATTAAAATATCCAGAATGCTTTCTAATGATAGTCTTCAATGAGATTTAAGTCCCATTTCCAAGGATGATAACATTTTATTTTTTAAAGATTTTCTTATGTGTAAATTTAGGATTAATTCAGTAGTGTGAGGTTTATTGATTTCCATTTATTTTTCCTTAAAACTTTTAATCATCTCCTTTTCTTGAAAAGGAAAAAAAATATTTAAAAATATATTTAATGTTGTTCTCTGTAGCTATTTTGTTTGTTAGTTTTTTGACATAGGGTCTCTATCTTCCAGGCTTGTGTGCAATGGTGAGACCACTCATTGTAACCTCAAACGTCTTGGGCTCAGGAGATCCTCCTGCCTCAGCCTTCTGAGTAACTGGGACTACAGGTGCATGCCCAGCTAACTTTTTAGTAAAAGGCGAAAGATTTATACGATCTGAAGAGAAACCAGCTAACTTTTTAAGTTTTTTTAAAAGCAAAGTCTCATTTGGCCTCAAGTGATCCTCACCTCTGCCTCCTAGGTGCTGGGATTATAGGTGTGAGCCACTTCTTGTTTCACTTTTCTTTTAGTGCCAAACTTTGAAAATGAATTTATTCTAACCTCCTCCTTTCTTCATCATCTCTCCTTTTCTTTCCCACCTTTCACTAGAAATCAGGACATGAAGGGATTTAATGCTGAGTTTCTAGTGTGTGCCTTCTCTCAGCATATCACAACTTGTTAGGACATTTACATCTTGTTACCTGGGTTGCCAACTGCCCATCACTGAACCAAGAGAGTCTGATATCATAGCTTCTTGCTTGCTAAAATGAATATTTGTTTCTTTCTTTTTGGTTTTTTTTTTTGAGACAGAGTCTCACTATGCAGCCCTCAGTAGAGTGCTGTGACATCACAGCTCACAGCAACCTCAAACACTTGGGCTCAAGTGATTCTGTTGCCTCAGCCTCCCAAGTAGCTGGGACTATAGGCCCCACCACAATGCCCAGCTATTTGTTTGTTGCAGTTGCCATTGTTGTTTAGCAGGCCCAGGCCTGGCCCGAACCCACTAGCCTTGGTGTATGTGGCTGATGCTGTAACCACTGTGCTACGGGCAGTGAGCCTAAAATGAATATCTCATAAACTAAAATGTTCCCCTAGACCCCCACTTTTTACAAATAGCTTTGTGGCTTATAATCCTCTGAGACTGAACCTCAGTGTTAACTAAACCTTGGTGACAGGAAACAAAAGTTGGCAGGAATTTGCTCCTGGTGGCTCTAAGGATGGAGACCCAGGTCATGCTGATGGAGGCAGGTGCTCACATTTCCAGTGCACCCAGGTTCTATACTGGAACAGTGACAGCCTCTCTATCTTAAATCAAGATTGGGATTTAAGTTCAACAAAAGTCATTTTTCTTATAGGGGTTTTTGTAATAAAAGTGTGTGTTGCAATAAAATCAAATATTGCAAATGCCAGCTTTTGATTGGGTCAAGCTTTATCTAGAGTTTTCTTTTCTTGCCATCACCATACTTCTTTCCATTCTTTTTTCTTGATTTTCATTCATTCAGTATATTTACTTACATATAAGACTTCCATACCAGACAGGCCCTGGGGGCACACAGGTAACAGAATCAGGATCAATTCCTGTCTGCTTGTAACTCAGAACCATCAGACATCACCTATGTTTTCTTCTGAGCAGGGCACTGGTTCCTAATTACTGCTACTTCCAGACAGCTACTGTTATTGCTTCTTTTTAAATTAATAGCCTATATTTTAGAGCAGTTTTAGGTTTACAGAAAAATAAGATTTTACACAGAGTTGCCACCTACTTCTCTCACCCCTATTGTTAACATCTTATGCTATTGTGGCACATTTGTTAGAAATGATGAACCAATACTGATACATTACTATTAAATGAAGTTCGTAGTTTACATTCAGGTTCATTCTTTGTGTTCTATGAGTTTTGACAAATGTATAATGATATGTATCTACCACTACCGCCTCCCAAAACCCCCCAGCAGCCACTGGTGTTTTTACTATCTCTATAGTTTTGCCTTTTCCAGAATGTCAGATGTAGTCTTTTCAGACTGGCTTTTTTCACTAAACAATATGCATTTAAGTTTCTTTCTTTTTTTTTTTTTTTAAATTGAGACAGAGACTCACTTGTCGCCCTTGGTAGAGTGCCGTGGCATCATGGTGGCTCACAGCAACCTCTAACTCTTAGGTTCAAGTGATTCTCTTGCCTTAGCCTCCTGAGTAGCTGGGACTGCAGGCATCCGCCACAACACCTGCCTATTTTTTTGTTTGTTTAGGAGGCCTGGGCCAGGAGTGAACCCACTAGCCCCAGAGCATGTGGTCGGTGCCCTAACCACTGAGCAAGTTTTCTCCATTCCTCCATGTCTTGTCGTGGCTTGACAGCTCTTTAATTATTTATTTATGTTTTGGAAATGTTCCACTATACGAATGTACAACAATTTGTTTACCCATTAACTTTTTGAAAGATATCTTGGTTGCTTTCAGGTTTGGGCAGCAGGAATGAAGGTACTATAAACATTCACTGACAGGTTTTTTTGTGGACCCAAAGTGTACCATTTTGCATTCCTACAAGCAATGAATGAGTGTTGCTGTTGTTCCACATCCTCACCAGCATTTAGTGTATTTTTTCTTTTTTTTAGTTTTGAGACAGAGTCTAAAGCTGTCACCCTGAGTAGAGTGCTGCGACGTCACCACAGCTCACAGCAACCTCCAACTCTTGGGCTTAAGCAATTCTCTTGCCTCAGCCTCCCAAGTAGCTGGGATTGCAGGCGCCTGCCACAATCCCCAGCTATTTTTTGCTTGTTTTTGTCATTGCTGTTTGACAGGCCAGGGCTGAATTCCAAATTGCTGGATTCAAACCCACCAGCTCGTGTGTGTGTGGCTGGTGCCTTAGCTGCTTGAGCTACAGGAGCTGAGCCTGGTGTCAGTTTTTTGATGCTAGCCATTCTGACAGTTATATAGTGGTATCTTGTTGTTTTAGTTTGCAATTCCCATTAGGACATCTGATGTTGAGCACCTTTTCATAAGTATAATTGATGTCTGTGTATCTTTTTTGGTGAGGTAACTGATCACATCTTTTGCCAATGTTTTAATTGATTTTTTTATTGTGATGTTTTAAGAGTTCTTTACATAATTTTTTTTCTTTTTTTCAGTTTTTGGCCAGGGCTGGGTTTGAACCCACCACCTCCAGCATATGGGGCCAGCGCCCTACTCCTTTGAGCCACAGGTGCCGCCCCAGAGTTCTTTGCATATTTTGGATACAAGTCCTGTAACTGATATGCATATTGCATCTTAATTCTCTTAATAGTGTCTTTTGCAGAATAGAAGTTTTTATTTTATTTATTTATTTTGAGACAGAGTCTCACTTTGTCACCGTAGAGTGCAATGGTGTCATAGCTCACAGCAACCTCAAACTCTTGGTTCAAATGATTCTCTTGCCCCAGCCGCTCAAGTAGCTGGGACTATAGGCACCTGCCATAACACCTAGCTGATTTTTAGAGATGGGGTCACACTCTGGCTCAGGCTGGTCTCCAATTCCTGAGCTTAGGCAATTTGCCCACCTCAGCTTCCCAGAGTGCTAGGATTATAGGTGTGAGCCATTGCGGCTAGCCCAAAAGTTTTTAATATTGACAAAGTCTAACTTACCAATTTTTTTTCCCCTACAAATTATGCTTTTGGTGTTGTGTTTAAAAGTTCTTTCCAAACCCAAGATCATACAGATTTTCTCTATGTTATCTTCTAGACAATTTATATGTTTGCATCTTAGGTCTATGTTCCATTTTGAGTTGCTTTTTCTGAAAGTGTAAGGTCAGTGTCTAGATTTTATTTTACTTCATTTATTTATTTATTTTGCAAGTAGATGTCAGAATGTTCACCACTTGTTGAAAGAACTATCCTTTCTCCATTGAACTGACTTTGCTCCTTTATCAAAGATCAGTTCACTATTGTAGTAGTCAGAGTTCTCCAAAGAAACAGAACCAGTAGGGTATATAAGAGAGGCTATATTATGGGAATTAGCTCACATGATTATGGAGGCCGCCTGTAAGCTAGAGAACTCAAAAAGTTGATGGTATGTTTAAGTCCAAGTTCAAAGGCCCAAGAATCAGGGAAGTTAATGTCCAAGAGCAGGAGAATATGGACATCCTAGGTCAGAAGGAGAGAAAGCTCCCCATTCCTGCACCTTTTTTTGTTCTATCCATGCAGGTCCTCAAAGATTGGATGATGCCCCAGTGAAGGGGAATCTTCTTTAGTCTACTGATTCAGATGTTAATCTCTTCTGGAAGCACTCTCAAAACACACCCAGGAATAATGCTTTATCAGCTTATCTGGGTATCCCTTGAGCCAGTCAAGTTGTCATGTAAAATTAACCATCACAACTATATTGTGTAGGTCTTTTTCTGGACTTTCTTTTCTGTTGCATTGATCTGCTTATCTTTTCTTTCAACAATGACCATGTTGATTATTAGAGTGTTAAAGTCAGGTAGTATGTGTCCTCCAGCTCTTCTTCTCCAGTATTATGTTAGCTATTTTGGATTTTTTTGCTTTCCACATAACTTTAAAATCACTTTGCTGATACACACAAAATAACTTGCTGGGATTTTGATGGGCTATTGCATTGAATCTATATACCAAGTTAGGTAGAGCTGAATCTTAACAGTATCAAAATTTTCTGCCCATGAACATGGAATATGTTGTCTATTTATTTAGATAGTGTTTGGTTTCTTTCATCAGAGTTATCATTTTCCTCATATAGATTTTGTTAGATTTACTCTTAAGTACATCATTTTTCTTTAAATAGGACTGTGTTTTCCTTTTTTTTTTTGTAGAGACAGAGTCTTACTTTATCGCCCTCAGTAGAGTGCTGTGGCGTTACACAGCTCACAGCAACCTCCAACTCCTGGGCTTGGGCTATTCTCTTGCCTCAGCCTCCTGAGTAGCTGGGACTACAGGTGCCCACCACAACGCCCAGCTATTTTTCTGTTTTGCATTTCAGCCGAGGCCGCGTTAGAACCCACCACCTTCGGTAAATGGGGCCGGTGCCCTACTCGATGAACCCACAGGTGCCGCCTTTCTTTTTTGAGACAGAGTCTCCTTATGTCACCCTCAGTAGAGTGCTGTAGTGTCACAGCTCACAGCAACCTCGAACTTTTGGGCTTAAGCGATTCTCTTACCTCAGCCTCCCGAGTAGCTGGGACAAAAGGCACTCACCACAACACCCAGCTATTTTTTTGTTGCAGTTGTTTAGCTGGCCCCAGGCCAATTTCAAACCTACCACCCTCAGTGTATGTGGTTGGCGCCATAACCACTGTGCTACGGGCGCTGAGCCTAGTGCTGTGTTTTTCATTTTAAATTCCAATTGCTCATTGCTATTGTATAGGAAAGCAATTGACTTTTATATATTATGCAGCCTCACTACCTCTTAATTCTTTGCTATTTTCTACATGGACAACTTTGTCATCTCTAAACAATTTTTGTTTCTTCCTTCCCAGTTTATATACCTTTATTTTCTTTGCCTTACTGCATTCGTTAGGACTTCTAGTATAATGCTGAATGGGAGTAGTGAGAAGGAACATCCTTGCCTCATTTCCATTATAAGAGGGAAAACAAGTTTCCTATAGTTCCTCACCAAAGCGATGTTAGCTGCAGGGTTGTTGTAGCTATTCTTTAGCAGGTTAAGGAAGTTCCCTCTATTCCTAATTCCCTAAGAATTTTTATCATCATTTTTATTGCATTTTATCGAAATCCATTGGGTATTGGATTTTGTCAAATTCTTTATCTACATCTATTAATATGATTGAAAGATTTTTTTCTTTTTTAGTCTCTTAATGTAATAAGTTATATTCATTTTCAAATGTTGAACCAAGCCTTGCATACATAGAATAAAACCCATTTGGTCATGGTGTTTAATTTTTTTTATACATTGTTCGATTCTATTTGCTAATAGTTTATTGAGGATTTGTTCATCTTTGTGAGAGATATGGTCTGTAATTTTCCTTCCTGGTAATATTTTTATCTGGCTTTGGTATTAGGGTAATGCATGCTTCATGAATGAATTAGGTGTTCCTCTGCTTTTCTCTTCCAGAAGAGATTGTGGAGAATTAATACCATTTCTTCCCTTACTTTTTTTTTTGAGACAGAGTCAATTTGTTTTCCTCAGTAGAGCACTGTGGCATCATGGCTCATAGCAACTCAAACTCCTGGGCTTAAACAATCCTCTTGCCTTAGCTTCCAGAATAGCTGGGACTACAGGCACCTGCCACAATGCTTGGCTATTTTTTAGAGATAGAGTCTCACTCTTGCTCAGGCTGGTCTCGAGTTCCTGAGCTCATGCAGTCCACCCACCTTGGGCTTAGCCCCCTAGAGTGTGGATTATAGGTGTGAGCCACCATCGCCAACCATTTCTTCCCTTAAGTGTTTTCTAAAATTCACCAGTGAAAAGCCTACTGAATTCTATGTTGGACGGTTAATAGTTACTGATTCGATTTTTTTTTGAGAGTCTCACTTTTTATTTTAATTGGTCATATACACATAGATCATGTATACATTAATGCAAAAGAGTCTCACTTTGTCATCCTCGAGAGTGCAAGGGTGCCATAGTTCACAGCAACCTCAAACTCTTGGGCTCAAGCAATTCTCTTACCTCAGACTCCTGAGTAGCTGGGACTATAGGCACCCACCACAATGCTCAGCTATTTTTTTTTTAGAGACGAGGTCTCACTCTCTTGCTCAGGCTAGTCTCCAGCTCCTGAGCTGAGGCGATCCACCCACCTTGGCCTCCCAGAGTGCTGGGATTACAGGCATGAGCCATCAGGCCCAGCCTCAATTTAATAGATGTGGTCCTTTTCAGCTTATACTCCTCTCCTGGTATGAGTTTTAATATAAGGAAATGGTCTGTAATTCACCTAAGTTATCAAATTTGTAGGCATAGTGTTCTTCTTAATTTTTTTAATTATCTTTTCAATGTGTGTGGGCTCAGTAGTGATGGCCCTTCCTTTATTTCTGATATTAGTAATCTAATTTTCTTTTTGTCTTGGTTAGCCTGGCTAGAGGTTTACCAATTTTATGGAGCTTTTCAAAGAACTAGCTTTTGGTTTTGTTATTTTTTCCTCTATTGTTTTCCTGCTGTGATTCAGTGATTTCTGCTCTTTAATTTTATTAGTTGTTTTCTGCTTGCTTTTGGTTTATATTGATCTTCTTTCTCTAATTTCCTTTTTTTTTTTTTTTTAGATAGAGCCCCAAACTGTCCCCCTGGATAGAGTGCCGTGGCATCACAGCTCACAGCAACCTCCAATTCCTCGGCTCAAAGGAGTCTCCTGCCTCCGTCTCCCAAGTAGCTGGGACTACAGGCGCCCGACACAACGCCCGGCCATTTTTTGGTTGCAGCCATCATTGTTGTTTGGCGGGCCCAGGCTGGATTCGAACCCGCCAGCTCAGGTGTACGTGGCTGCTGCCCCAGCCCGTTGAGCCACAGGCACCGAGCCCTTTCTCTAATTTCCTAAGGAAGAAGCTTAAATTATTGAATTTAGATCTTTCTTCTTTTGTAAGATATGCATTCATATCTTCATTTTCAAGTAGTGCTACACCTTACTGCATTAGAGGAAGGAATGTCTTAAGGTGTAGTACTAGGAGGGAAAGAATTAGTAGTTCCTCCTTCTTGTCTCTTTATAGCTTTGGTGTCATCCTTTCACTTATGCACAAGCTGTAACCACACAATATTTTGTTTCTATTTTGAACAAAGAGTTGTGTATCATATCAGATAAGAACAATCAAAATAAAAGGTTTAAAGCCAGGCATGGTGGCTCACACCTATAATCCTAGCACTCTGGGAGGCCAAGGCAGGTGGTTTGTTGAGCTCAGTAGTTTAAGACCACCCAGACCAAGAGTGAGACCCCCATCTTTACTAAAAATAGAAAAAAACAGCTGGGCCTTGTGGCAGATGCCTGTAGTCCCAGCTTCTTGGGAGGCTGAGATAATAGGATCACTTTAGCCCAAAAGTTTGAGGTTGCTGTGAAATATAACACCGTGGCACTCTACCCAGGGTGACAAAGTAAGACTCTGTCTCAAAAAATAAATTAAAGGTTTTATTTTTCTTTATTCCTTTTTGAATCTTCTTCCCTTCTTTATATAGATCCAAGGTTTAGATCTGTGGTCTTTGCCTCTGAAAAACTACTTTTAACATTTTTTGCAAGTCAGACTTACTGGTAACAAATTCCTTCAGTTCTTGTTTGTCAGAGAGCATCTTTATTTCTCCTTCAGTTTTGAGTGATAATTTTGCTAAAGAACTCTAGATTGGCTGGGTATGGTGGCTCACACCTCGGGGAGGCTGAGGCAGGAGGATCACTTGAGTTCAAAACCAGCCTGAGCAAAGCGAGACTCTATCTCTCCTAAAAGTAGAAAAATTAACTAGACATTGTGGTGGGTGCCTATAGTCCCAGTTTACTCAGGAGGATGAGCCATAAGGGTCACTTGAGCCCAGGAGTTTCAGGGTGCTGTGAGCTATGATGATGCCACTGCACTCTAGCCTGAGTGACAGAGTCAGATTCTGTTTCCAACAAAAAGCAAACAAGCAAAAAATCACTAGGTTCATGAGCTTTTTCTTTCAACACTTAAATATTTTATTTCACTCTCTTCTTTCTTGCATGGTTTGTGAAATCTGATGTAATTTTTATCAATATTCCTCTGCAATCAAGGTATTTTTTTCCCTCTGGTTTCTTTCAAGATTTTCTTTTTGTTTTTGATATTTCAGAGTTTGAATATGATATACTGAGGTCTAGATTTATCCTGTCTTGTATTCTCTGAGCTCTCTGGATCTGTTATTTAGTTTTGCTATTAATTTTGGAAATTTTTCAGATGTTATTACTTTAAATGTATTTTCTGTTCCTTCTCTCTTCTCTGGTATTCCCATTATGGATATTTACACCTTTTGTAACTGTCCCACAGGTCTTGAATATCTGTTCCATTTTTTTTCTTTATCTTTCAGTTTGAGAAGTTATACTGACATATCTTCAGTCTTGCTGATTCTCTCCTGCATGGAGTCCAGTCTCCTGGAGGGCCGATCAAAAGCTTCTTCTTTTCTGTCACAGTGTTTTTGATTTCTGGCAAGTCTTTTGGATTCCTTCTTAGACTTTCCATCACTCTGTGTGCATTGCTCATATGTTCTGTTTTGTTTTTGTTTTTGTTTTGAGGCAGAGTCTCACTATGTTGCCACCCTCAGTACAGTGCCTTGGCGTCACAGCTCACAGCAACCTCAAACTCTTAGGCTTATTAAGCCAGTGGTTCTCAAACTTCCTAATGCCATGACCCTTTAATACAGTTCCTTATGTTGTGGTGACCCCCAGACAAGAAGAGCGGTGTCTCAGTTCTTAAGACCATCAGAAATATGTGTTTTCCAATGGTCTTTGGCGACCCCTGTGAAAGGGGAAAGGGGTCTTTACCCACAGGTTGATAACTGCTGGCTTAAGTGATTCTCTTGCCTCTACCTCCCAAGTAGCTGGGACTACAGGTGCCTGCCACACACCTGGCCACTTTTTGTTTGCAGCTGTCATTGTTCTTTGGCAGGCCTGGGCTGCATTTGAACCCTCCAGCTCAGGTGTACGTGGCTGGGACCTTAGCTGCTTGAGCCACAGGCGCTGAGCCTTTTGTTTTGTTTTTTGTTTAGCAGGCCCTGACTGGGCTCGAACCCGCCAGCCTTGGTGTATATGACCAGCGCCCTACTCAATGAGCTACATACAGGTGTCGAGCCCTACTCATCGATTCTTGCATGTTGTCCACTCTTCCCATTAGAAGCATTAGCGTATTAATCATGGTTGTTTTAAATTCTCAGTCTGATAATTTAAAAATCTCTACCGTACCTGAGTTTGGTTCTGATGCGTGCTTTGTCTGTACAGGTTGTGTTTTTTCTTAGCACGCCTATAATTGTTGGAAGCTGCACATAATATATGGGCTAATAGGAATTGAGGTAAATAGTTTGAGTGTATGATTGTCCAAATGGGAGATAGGATGCATTTAACATTGGATGTACCTGTGACTGAATCAAAGTCTTCAGTTTTCCTTTGGTGTCCTTATTTTTGTCTCCCCAGTTGTCTTTCAACTCCCCAAGAAAACTCTTCTAAAAGACCCTATCTGTATCTCTGGGCTGCAATCCAGTTACCATCCTGGAGCCTGTTGGTCGTTGACTTGGTGGCAGAGTATAGGGAAGGGAAGCATCTTTGTATTATTTTACATGTAAATCTGTTTTTTGTTTTGTGGGGATTTTTGGTAGGCAAGGGTACCTGGGATATGATCTTCAAAAGAGTTTGAGTCTTTTTTTTTTCCCTCTCCCTTTATTTGAGACAGGAAGAGTAGAGGATGCTAGAGGTGGCAAATTGCCCTCTTCCAAGTCAGAGAAGACTTTATTAATGCAGTTTCCCTGAGGGCCAGCCTTCCTTCCAGAAACAGAGGTAGAACAGAACAAAGCTCTGGGTATTTTTCAAAATGGTCACCTCCCCCAAGCCCCAGGAGACTTTCTCCCAGCTTCGCAAAAAGAACTTCCCGAGGCTCCTAAAGGTAAAATTGTGAAAGTGTGGGGAACTCCCCCCAAGATTGTGCCAGTTAGTTTTTTTTTTTTTTTTAATTGAATCATAGCTGTGTACATTAGTTCAATCATGGGATACAGTGTGCGGGCTTCACATGCAATCTGAGATATTTTTATCAACCTGATTGACATAACATTCATGAGATTTTCTCGTTTACTATATGAAAACATTTTTGATCCGTATTTAGAAGTTTTCTCCTGACTCTTCGAATATGTACCACACA
>CAUYON010143548.1:0-25740 GCA_963573935.1 Arctocebus calabarensis | reverse complement strand
TATCATAAGGACACTTGCACTAGACTGTTTATTGCAGCTCAATTTATGATCGCCAAAATGTGGGAACAGCCTAAATGCCCACCAATCCAGGAATGGATTAACAAGCTATGGTATATGTACACTATGGAATACTATTCAGCCATTAAAAAAATGGAGACTTACAGCCTTTGTACTAACCTGGATGGAAGTGGAACACATTATTCTTAGTAAAGCATCTCAAGAATGGAGAAGCATGAATCCCATGTACTCAAGTTTGATATGAGGACAATTAATGACAATTATTCACACAATGGGGGTGAGGGAAGGGGAGAGCAGAGAGAGAAAGAATGAGGGAGGGGTGGGGAAAGGAAGAGCAGAGAGGGAAGGAGCAAGGCGGGGTAGGCTCTTGGTGTGTGCCACACCTTTTGGGGGCAAAACACGATTGTAAGGGGGACTTTACCCAACAAATGCAACCAGTGTAACATGGTTTCTTGTACCCTCAATGAATCCCCAACAATAAAAAAATAATAATACTAAAAAATACACATGCGTAAAAAGATGCAACTTTCATGAAATCACCATTCCAAAATCACGATTAATTTTTTAGGACCTTTTCTATACAACCACATATTTTATGTTTATAAAAATGTAATCATTCACCGGTATTCTACTTGTAATTAGCTTTTTATAAAAGTTAACATGAAATCATCCCCCATTACAATATTCATATTATAGTGTCATTATTTAAAAATGAAAAGAATTCAAGTGTATGATTATACCTTAATATAGTCAGCTATTTGTTTTTAAGCATTTATCCTGCTTCAAATGTATTTTGTTTTTAAAATATATTTTTGATTTTTTCTTTTCTTATTGAGACAGAGCCTCAAGCTGTCCCCCTGGATAGAGTGCAATAGCATCACAGCTCATAGCAACCTCCAATTCCAAGGCTCAAGCAAATCTCCTGCCCCTGCCTCCCAAGCAGCTGGGACTACAGGCACCCACCACAACGCCTGGCCGTTTTTTGGTTGCAGCCATCATTGTTGTTTTGTTTGGCGGGCCCGGGCTGGATTCGAACCCGCTAGCTCAGTTATATGTGGCTGGCGCCTTAGCCCGCTGAGCCACAGGCGCCGAGCCTAAAATATATTTTTTAGAAATGGAATTCCTTAAAAATACAATCAATTTATGTATGTAATGAGAAAGTTTCAATCCACTTTTTTAACATATGAGAACCTGCTTTTGGACCAGGAAAAACTATTCTGGTCCCTGGAAATTCAACACTTAAAAAATAAAAAGACAAAATATCCTATTCTCGTGGTGCTAACTGAGCAGTATGTGGGAAGGTCTGTATAATAATATAATAAGTCTTTTACATTCTTTGCAGCTCTGGGAAGAGGAAAAATCCTAGTTATTTAATATGTTATTACTAACATTGATTATCTGTTTAAATACTTACTGGCTATTGGCATGCAATGATTACATTTTTTCTCTTTGAATGCTTAAGCCAACCAATCCCTGTTCAGGCTAATGTAAGGCAGTTTTCACCAGAGAGAGGAACAGTTGTTTATAAATTGTTTGGCAAGTCATAAATATTTGTTATGATCATTTAGGCCTCTTAAAATAGTAGTTGTCATTTAAAATAGATAATTTACAAAGTTTCTTTATGAAACGTCACCAATTCTGAATGGTCTAAAATATACAAAGATGGGATAAGAATAATATAAATGAAAAGAACCACTCTTTGATGCTGATACTACTTTCTAATTGTTGTGCACTTAAAAGAGCTAGCAAATTGTTGTTAGAAATCTTGTAGTTAAGGATCTCCTTCAGTCTCTTACAAAAATTCCTCCATCAACAGAACAATCAATCTTAGAATTACCAGTGCATTTGCACTGTAATTGTATTTTACCGTTTCTATCTTTCGTGAATGCCAAGGCACAAGAATGAAATAATCCTCTAGAAAATAGTCATCCAAGAACTGTGTCTACTAGATCCAAAAATTACAATCGAGAGGAACTTTGCAAATGAAGATGATGATGTTCCTTTTCACTTCCATGTAGTTCTTGCTCAGCAGTCAGCAAAGGGAGCAGAGAGCTGCTCCGAGAGGGCTGGTTTGCTCAGGATGGCAAGGTCTCTTCCAGACCTCCATTCGGAGCTTCGTTTTTCTCCAGCAACTCTTTAAATCCTGCTTGGGGTCAGAAGCAGGGTTAGTAAGGAGGAGAAAGCCTGCTGTGTCTTCCCTGATGGGGTACTTAATCTGATACACCTAGCCAGGCAGCTGCAGGCCACGTGGGAAGAACCCAGAAACGCTACTTGCCTTTCCTGTGCATTGATGCCAGCTCCAATTCCTCGTGTGCTTACTGTTGCCAGGACTAAGATAAGCAAGATCCCATTCAGTCCTCTGAGGTGGTGCTGTTATCCCCATGTAAGGAAGTAACTCTTGGCAAGGCAGATAGTTTGTCTGAAACTATCTATTTAATAAATAAAAATACTTTAGAGTTTGGAAACAGGGCTGTTTTGCCTGTGACATGTTTTGGTGTCCTGCCTCTTCAAATATAACTGCATAGAACAGACGTTCTCTCAGTAATGTACGCTGCTGTGATTTTTTTTTTTAAGCTTTCGTATCTCTCTCTATGCCCACAATACAGATATTTAGTGACCTTACTGGCTGCCTGGGGATACCCTAGGAAGAACTGGACCTTACTACTAAAATGAAAAGAAACTATAATAAGGGCGGTGCCTATGGCTCAGTGAGTAGGGCGCTGGCCCCATATGCCGAGGGTGGTAGGTTAAAACCCGGCCACGGCCAAACTGCAACAAAAAAAAATAGCTGATGGGCGCCTGTAGTCCCAGCTACTCGGGAGGCTGAGACAAGAGAATGGCCTAAGCCCAGGAGTTGGAGGTTGCTATGAGCTGTGTGATGCCACAGCACTTTACCAAGGGCAATAGAGTGAGACTCTTTCTATACAAAAAAAAAAAAAAAAAAGAAAGAAAGGAAGAAACTATAATAAAACCCCATACTGATGATTTAATTTAAAAGCCAAATCTCCAAGGTCCTTTACTAGCATTATGGGCTGAATTGTAATCCTCTCAGTCAAATTCAGATGTTGGAACTCTAACTCCAGTATCTCAGAGTGGCCTTGTATTCAGAGATCAGGCCTTTGAAGGGGCAATGGAGATAAAAGAAGATCGTATGGACGAGGCCTACCTCATCCAATCTGACTCAGGTCTTCAAAGAAGAGCATATTAGGACACAGACCCACAGAGAGAACACTGCCATCTAAAAGCCAGAGAGGCCCTCCAGTGTAATCAACTCTGCTGACTCCTTGATTTTGGACTTCCAGTCTTCAGAAATGTGAGAAAATAAATTTCTGAAAATTTATTTGAAAAATAAATGTATTTGTTGAAATCACCCCGTCTGCAGTACCTTGTTATAGCAGCCCCAGCAAGCTGATAAAAATGGAGCTGAATAAATGACCAATATATGAAATGAAGAGCTTTCTTGATTGTTCAAGTTTTCCCTAAAAATAAAAAATCTAGGCCAGATAAGCAAACTGAAATAGTTACAGATTGAATCTAGTATGAGGAAATTCTTGTTATTTCACGAATTATTTTATTACACTGGAATTTTATTACCCTACATGGAACCTGACTGAGAGGGTCAGGGTCTGGGGCCCTCACATCTTGTTATTCAGTTTAGCTTAACAAAGCTTATGATCACAAAATTTGATCTGAAGGAAAATTGCAGAGGCTTTCTGGATTTCTTCATATGGCTTACTGTGCAAAGAGTGAATATCTGCAGAGTTTTACTACATTTACTATATATAGACAAATACAGAAGTACCTGAGAAATTATAGCCATGTCTGCTTTTAAAGTCAGAAGAAAATGTGTATATGACTAGTGGAGAGAGAAATCTCGGAAGAAAAAGAAGAAAAAAAAAAAAACCCTAAAGAATGAATTAAATCTTATCCAAAAACATTAAAAGGGATTACTACTACCGAAGTCCCTTTGAGTTTCAATTTACTAAATATTTTTAAAATGTATGCATGGTGCTTTGGGGGCTATTAAAATTAGAAATTGACCCTGAACTCAAATACTTCTTGACAGAATATGAGAAAAAAAAAGACACAGACAAAATAGCCATCATTTGGTGTAGACTTTGGTGAAATCTGTAATGGAAGTAAAAAATGTAATGAAACCACAGAGGACAGAGGAAGTAACTCTAGCCAGGGTCACGGGATGATGCCTGTCAGCAGAGGCAGCCTCCACGGCAGGTCTAGAAGTTGACAGTTGAAGTTGCAGTGGAGGAACTTTCCAGGCAGACAGATTAACACAAGGAAAAACAGATGTTGCATGCAAATCATGTTCAGTGAAAAAGTAGGAATCTGACATGCTCAGGTGAAGGGAAGCACCGAGAGGATGAAGCCACTGACCCTGTACTTGACCTCAGGCGTCAAAAGCCTAGGTTTGAATCCTGGGTTCACCATTGACTAGATTTACACCGTCTATGTCCGTGAGCTTCCAATGCCTCCTCTGTGAGAAGGAGCCAATGATTCAAACCTCAGCGAATACTCTGCATGCAATGTCTGCCTAGCCAAGCTTGATATGCAATAAAATTTGGGGAAATGTTAGCTGAACTGAAGTGGTTTAGATGTGATTTCATAAGAAACAAGGAGCCAGTAAAGTTTTTAAGCATGGAAATAAAACGACCAGAAGTAGAAATTTGGAAATGTATCCCCGCCATGGGTGTGTGGAATGAATGGGGGTGCAGCCATTCTGTGGGAGGGTGTCACACAGTGCAGCTTGCAGGCAGAGAGAGCCTGAAGCAGGGCTGTGCTGGTGAAGACAGGAAGGAGATGACGGGGTGAGAGACTTCATTGCAGAGAAAATGGCACCAGGATATGCACCTTGGGACATGGACTGCTGTTCAGAAAATTAGATTCTGGTCCTGGGGCTCTTTTCTCAAGTAGACATGACCTCTATTGAGCTCCCTCTGTTGATTTTCAGTTTTCACATTTACAAAATAAAGAGATGGAAAATTCCTAAGTATTCCTAGAGCACTAAAATACCTCATGCTTATTTGAATCAGTAAGACTTGTTAAGCTGAGTACATGAGAGAGTTAAAACCAGAAGGGAGACCGAGACATTGAAGATACTATAAAGGAAAAAGCTGTAAGCATGACTTGATCAGTGGTGATGGCATTACTAGGAATATGGAAGAGAGGAAAATGAACAGGTTTGTGGGAGAATATGATGAATATTATTCTAACAGTTTGAGAGGCTGTCCTTCAAATGTTTTAACAGGCACTTAAGAATATTCACAAAATCAGTTATTTTAAAAGATCTCCTATGCCATGTAAACATCAGATTTGAAAACAAATACTTTTCTTTAATTTGTAGATTCTCTTCATTGGAGACTCAACCAACAGAGGGATCATGTACTATCTGATCGAAAGGCTGAATGAAACGTTGCAGGAATGGCAGAAAGTGCATGGCACTAAATTCTACCACAACGTCAATGGTGGGAAGACTGTGATCAGTTACTCCTACTATCCTCAGTTCTGGATGAGCCCTTCCTTGAGACCAACATTTGAAAAAGCACTTGAACATCTCTTGCAAAGGTACAAAGGATCTATTATGGAGAACTCAATGCCACAATGTACTGTGTTTTACTAGTGCTCACAATTGCTCACTGTATATTAAATGTGCCAAAAAGCTTAGATAGCAAGTAATGTGGCTGAAAATGAGTTGGAAATGACAAGAGGGTCCTGTGATCAGGATGCCAGATATGGTTCAATGAAATGTGAGGCAATGCAGTTACGATATTTACCATCTGTTTTAAGGCAGCATGTGTTGATTTTCTTTCTGGATTTCAGATCACGTCCCCTAGAGAATACCGGTCGGACTGTACTGGTTGTTGGTGGTGTTCAGTGGCTTAAATCCAATCACCTGCAAATTATTCACAAGGTTTTGAAGAGGTACAGTTGTATTCTAAATTTGTAGCAATGTCATTAGTATTCTAAGTCAAAAAAAGTTAGCATTGATGGGACTTTCATCCAGGTTTTATTTAAAGAACAACTTGTAATTTAGCGTTACATAAAGTCTCCTTTTGTATCCAATTACAGCATGGCTCTTTGGTATCCAAATTTACATTTACCACAGATCGAAACACGTCCAGTGACACGCTATCCTCAAAAAGGAAAAAAAAACGTAATATACATCAAATATATAAAATGGGAATTTAGTCTTATATGCCAATAATCACATTCTTAAAACATTCCACCATGCTTGTTTCATAAACAAGAAACATCTAGAAATGTAGAAATCCACGTTAGTGACTTTAGAATTTTAATTATTTAATTCAGGGAAAATTTACTCAATATCCTAGTGATCATCAAGACTTTGGGAATTGGATTTCATCTGCCAGCGGATGGAGTGCATTTCTTAACACAGGTAAGCCCATTTCCTCTGGGTTATGTGAACTTCATTGTACCTATAAGAATCCCTGCAGAGAAAGACCCAAAGGCACTATATAATATTGAGCAAAAATCAGAGGAGATGACATACTTAAGGATTATGATTTTAAATCAATTATAATAATTTCTGGAGACAAGAAGACCATAGTCCACAATGCATTGAGTTCATAAAAGGAGGCAGGGGGTGCCAGACTATGCAAACATAAAGAAGAGAGGGATATAATGAGGGAGACTGTAAGTCAAGTCTCTCTTACACCACCAATGTTGCATATACCTTTAAAGGTTGCATGGGAAGGCTTTCCTTTCTCCAGGGTCATGATGAAACTACAAATGAAATTGTTGCTATCAATGAGTCCTTTGGGAAAGAGTGGTCTTTTTGAAGATGAAAATCATCTTTGAAGTACCATCACTGCTTTTTCCTCTGGTTGGATATTCAGAACTGAAAAGAGTTAGGGGCCTCGGACCAGTTCTTGTAGAAGACAGTAAATTAGTCTCAGCACTAAATAGAAGTCTCGGAAAAGAAAAGAAAGACAACATCTGTAGGGAAAAGAACCAGCTGCTCTTGCTGAGGCAAGGAGAGTGCAGGAGCAGCCGAGAGTTTGTGTGCAGTTACAGTGATGGCCGGGGCAGCACTGGGAATTGGGAGAAAGGAAGCTGTCCATTCCATGTGTATGAAGGAGGCTGAGATTTATTTTTGTGTTTGTCTTGCAAGCTCCTAGCTTTCCCCAGCACGGAACACACAACCCTTTTCCCTCCTTTCTCAGAATCTTATCTGCCTGGACACCTGTGACACAAAAACAACAAAATTGGTAGAAAGTGGCCAAATAAGCCTCCGAATTCAACATCTTGGTGGCAGGAGGGGTGGAGGTTATTTAAAATAAGTTGAGGCATTTAACACCTAGGGCAGTTGAAGGGTTTAGGAACATGTAGGGTCAATTTACTGATTACAACTTCTTTGAAAACTTTTGCTATGGGTTTTGTGCTGGATCCCTTCAATGTTGTTTGGAGGCCACAGGTCAAGATTTCAGTCCCTTCTCGAGGACCCTGGTAGCTCCACTGGACCTCTTTGATTGCCGCTCCCCACAGCAACTGGAGTGCTTGTGGGCATGCTTATGTTCATCTCGCAAAGCCTTCTTCAGCACTTACTACAAAGTTTACTGTTAAACATTCTGCCTGTCACCTGGGCTTTGATGGTGCTCATCAGTCTTTTCAAAGTGAGTGAGGGCAGAAGGAGAAAAGGAGGGGAAAATGAATAGAAGGGAAAAAAGAGAGAGAGAGTAGCAAGTGAAGGCAGAAAACAGACCTGAACTTCTCATCATAAGCTTGTGTAGTCACTCAAGACCCGCCTCAGCCTTCCTTTATGGGTTCTCAACCTGTGGGTCATGACCCACAGGAACTGTATTAAAGTGCCGCAGCATTAGGAAGGTTGAGAACCACTGCTCTACGGACTTGTTCCTGGGCGCCACAGCGTATGTACACAAGTGCATTGTTCTGGGTGCCAGAGTGTATGTACACAAGTGCACTGTTCCTGAGTGCCAGAGCGTATGTACACAAGTGCACCGTTCCTGGGTGCCCGAGCGTATGTACACAAGTGCATTGTTCTGGGTGCCAGAGTGTATGTACACAAGTGCACTGTTCCTGAGTGCCAGAGCATATGTACACAAGTGCACTGTTCCTGGGTGCCCGAGCGTATGTACACAAGTGCATTGTTCTGGGTGGCAGAGCGTATGTACACAGTGCATTGTTCCTGGGTGCCAGAGCGTATGTACACAAGTGCACTATTCCTGGGTGCCAGAGCGTATGTACACAAGTGCACTGTTCCTGAGTGCCAGAGCGTATATACACAAGTGCACTGTTCCTGAGTGCCAGAGCGTATGAACACAAGTGCACTGTTCCTGGGTGCCAGAGCGTATGTACACAAGTGCACTGTTCCTGAGTGCCAGAGCGTATGTACACAAGTGCATTGTTCTGGGTGCCAGAGCGTATGTACACAAGTGCACCGTTCCTGGGTGCCCGAGCGTATGTACACAAGTGCACCGTTCCTACACAGTGCATTGTTCCTGGGTGCCAGAGCGTATGTACACAAGTGCACTGTTCCTGTGTGCCAGAGCATATGTACACAAGTGCACTGTTCCTGGGTGCCACAGTGTATGTACACATATCCTCTAAGCCTTTGAAATCGCTGTTCCCTCTTCTTAGAGCCCACTTTTCCACCGCACCCTTCACGTGTTAGCGTAAATGCTATTTGCTCTGAGAGGACTTTCCTGACACACCGGGCCCGGCTGGCCGCTCCTGCTGTAGTCCTGCTCTAGTGGCTCACGTCCTCATCCCTGGCCCTCAGCCACATGCGCTCTGCACTGGTCCGTCTCCCCTGCTAGACAGTGCCTGCCCTGTCCTGGGATCTGTGTGGCTGGAATGGCGTCTGACGTGAATGCAGAGGAAGAAGGAAGGATTGGGTGGGAAGAGTCTCCCCTGGCAGGTCAGCTCCGGGGAACTTGGCCAGGCCGCGAGAGCGAGTGAAGGTGGAGCTGTCCCCTCCCCCACGACAGAGTAGAACTAATTAGAACTTCTGGGACATGAGGGGGGCGGGAGGGAGGAAAGTGATCCCCAGTAGCCGCAGCTAGGACCTTCCCTCAATTCTGCTGCTCCCCACAGCACTCCCTCCTCTTTACCCCCATCCAACCAGCGAACCTCACTTGAGGCTACTTAGGAACCCCCTTAAAGCATCACTGTCCAGCTGCCGCCCAGCCTCTGAAGAGCTGCTTCTGTTTCCAGTACTAGCCAAAGTGTGCTGTATTTACCTCCTATAAAGATCTCACGGAGGGTTTATGTATCTGCTTCTCCTATCAGAACGCTCTGTCGGGAGAACAGAAACCACGATTTCTTTCTCCGTGTATTCTTGTCCCTCGGTAAGAGTTAAGCAAAAGCAGATGCGAGTTAATTCTCAAGTGACTAAATGGCTGAGAATCCAAAGAGGAGGTAGTATTTGAGATTCCCAAATGTTGATTTTTAAATTAAGAATTTTAAATATTTTGATGGGTTTTAACTACTTTTTATGGAAGGGAATGTAACATGTTGTGCCACTATAGATATTTATGCATTGCTGTATTATACATGTGTAAATGGTTACATTATGTTTTAAGTAAAAAAAAAAAAAAAAGAACACGTCTTTACTTAAGAAATCCATGTGAAAATCTTTATCTTACAATACGACCAATCCCTGTGAAAAAGAGGACACGATTTCTGCCTAAGTTATTAAATTATAAAATAATCCTCATTCTTTTGCTTTGCAATCCAGAGTGAAGTACGGAATTTATGGAAAGAAAATTTGATTATTCTGGATACCGCAAAAAAATATGGCTATGAAGTAGTTGACACGTTCACTATAACAATGGGAAGATATAAAGAATTTCTGCAGGGGAAGTGTGCATGTCATTTTCACGAGGTATTTATGTCAGCTGTCTGATGTTCATAACTTTTGATAAAAATATTTTGTGATATCTTTAATTGCATTGTCAGTCTTATTTATATGATAAACAATGTCAAGAGGAGATTAACTGGTTATTCATCATCACTCATCTGAGGCATTGCGGTAGTCACAACTTCGATTCTATGAAATAAAGTGTTCAAAAATTAATGTTTATTTAGACACTTCAAAACTAGGCCAACTAGTGAATGCATGCAGGATGAGAACCTGGAAATTGATCACCTTTGCTGATAGACTTCAAGGCTTCCCATCAGAAATTTCTTCCAAAGAAGGTGGCCAAAATCTTCAGTGGAGACAGCTTGCAAAATCAAGTCTATTTAATGTGCTCAACTGATGGGTGCCTTTCCTCCGTTAACTTATACAATGCATAGCAGATTGCATTTTCTTTTCTGTGCCCAGGGGTGAAAATTATTTTTTTTTGTAGCCAGTAAATAAATAGGCTTAGCTGATAAAGTGCTCGCTAAAAATAATTGTATTCTTTTCCCGCCTGTCTATTCAAACTCCTCTGTGAAGTATTTCCTCTCTACCACTTGAATAAAATCTTAGGTAGATCCTATAACTTTAACACCACGTTCAGATCATAAAAGGGCTCCAATCACCAAGTACTAAAATTGTCCAGTCTTGGGTCAAAGCTGTGTAAGTCAATCCCCTCCACCCGCTCACATCAGAAAGTAGGGGAGAGAATGCAGGAAGCGTCTTTGCTGTTTCCCCGTCTTGTCTTGCTCTCTACTCTTCCACCTCTTTCTGCCTTGGAGCAGAGTAGAGGGGAGATGTTAAGGACAGGAAGGGTCTCACTCGACCAGTGCAGGCACAGCCCAGAGATGAGCTCTCTGAGTATAGCAAGCTACTTACTTCTTTTTTAAGAGTGTTTTTGTGAACTTCCTTGCGGCCCAGTCTACCACCCAGAATTTTCTGATTACAACTTCTTTGACAGATGTAATATTCCTTCTGTAACTGGATTCCTTCTTTGCTCCCTTGGCAACCAGCTGTCCATCACTCTGTCAAGGGACATGTTGCCCCTCCAGGCATCCTCCAGGAAAACATTCAAAATAGCACTACTCTTGCAACACTTCGGTGCTCATAGAAATCCTCACGCATCCCTGCTCTGCTGCTGCTGGGAATGCAACTAATCCCCAATGTAGTCTTCAAACCCTAACACACATGTGCTCAGCTCTCCCAGCTCATCTCTTGAAGCCTCTGTGACTTGGCTTAAGGCAAGAATGAGGCAACACTCCACAGGGCGAGACCACAGAGCATTTGGAAAACACACAGGAATTCTCTCTCTCCTTTCTTCTTTGACACACAACTCTTCTGCTGAGACAATGGTTTGCAAAACTTGATTTTAATCAGCTTGGAATATGAGGCTTCTTGGATAATTGTTCCATCTTGTTTGTCTCCTTCTGAAAACCAAGATTCATTCATTAGTGGGTTGACCAATGATGTAACAGCTGAAGTTTCCTTCAGATTCTTTTTTTCAGCCCTTTGCTGACTGTCGGAATCCATCTTGGTTACAAGCTTCTTATAAATACAAAAAAGGTTATTGAAGCTGCATTAGTTCTTCTATCCAATTTCCTGATGGGTTCACGTCATCCTTTTATAGGCCCAATAGAACTGCTTCTCAGGGATGTGACAGGCTGCAGCCACAGCAGAGAACGTGATGTTTTAGGTTGTGATGTAGCTTCTTGAAGGCTGGCCATGCTGCTACACAACAGATTTTAAGCTGTAGGATGCTATGTGTCTACGAATTTCTTCCACAAAAAACAGAGTCTGTATCCTATTTGCAAAAAGTTGAAACTTACAAACACAAGTGATAGTGGGGAAGGGAAAGAAACAATGAGTTTGCTGCTGAGGTGGTTCAGGGTTGCAGTTGGCCATAGTAGCCACACTAATGGTTGCCAGAAAATGGGGACTTTGAAAAACAACATATACATTGGTTTTTAGGGGCAGAGCATCTTTCAGAAATAGCCTATTTATTTACTTATGTTTACAGAATGTGTCTTTAATTCATATTTGGTGGGAGAAGATCTGTTTTTCTTTTTAAGCTTTAGTGCTCTGAAAGTCCAAAAAGGAAATGCCCTTCATGATTTAAAAAACAAAACAAAACAGAACAATTTCCAGAATGGTTCGAATTAAAAACAAAAGATGCCCTTCCCACATGATTGCATTACATGTATCTTCCACAATGATGTCAACTAACACTGGGAGTCATGAAATCTCAAAACCACAAAAAAGGCTCTTTGAACAGTCAGCACTAGAATTTTGATAGTTAATTATCACTAATAAAAACTAATCTTAATTTGCATAGTAATGATTCATGCATGGCAGGTAAAATTTTTTCACTTACGTGATTTTATGTTTTTTTGTGGGTAATTATCACATACAAATTGCTTTTTCTTAACTCTCTCTCAAATGTATACTGTCTTAATGGCAAGCCATGCAGGGCTCCCCCAAATTATAACAGTTGATTCCAGAGGGGCATTATCTATTTTGCAGTTTTCATGTTTAAGGTAAAATATGCTTCTGGGAGAATTTGCCTTTCCAGTTACAACATCGAACTGATAAGATCATCTTTCTCAACTGACTCTCTTCACGATAAAATCTCTAAACTCATTCATTGCTTAGGCATAAGTGGTTGCTTAACTCTTAAACAATTTGCACCACCTAAACCTCAAGAAGTCTCTGGAACTGACATTGATATTTTATAATCTTCCTAAACCATCACCCAACATCTTAAACCACTCATAGCTTATTCCCAACAATCAAAAAAACTCTAAAAGTCCTGATAAAGGATGGCTTGATGATGAATGGAGCAAGCCAGGAAAAAGTTGATTACTGGTCACATGCAAAATACATAAAGGGAAAGAAATTCTATTGATAGCCTTTTTTTCCCCCATCCTTCTTATGAGATGGGGAAAGAAAATTTACCATAAAATAATAGGAAGAATTAGAAGCAATTATGTTAAAACCATAAGAATTCTGGCTTGGAGGCTTTCTATCTTCTGGTGTTCAACTATTCCCACAATAGATTCAAGGATGCCTGAGAAGGATTGGTTTAACCATTAATATAAGATCTTCATGTTTCTTCTCTGGTTTGTGGTCAGAAAATTCTACAGTAGACATAACAATCCTGCTTCAGAGAGCCCTTATTGCCACAGGTGAGATTAAAGGTCTTGAGGTGTCTCTTTCATCTGTCACGGCATCGAAAGCGAATACATTGCCAACAAGAATCTATAAACAGTTTCTCAACTGGTGTGCGTCAATTTTGACTAAAATGTTCCTGCTGATTAGAAAAGCAGGTGTTTCTTTTCAACGGTGAAAATGGAATTTTATTTCCCCAATGTTTATCAGGACAGAAAACAGAATCCAGGTAGCTTTTGCCCAAGAGAGTTTTTGGGTCATGCTTTAGTTATGTGGTAAACATCTCCTGTGAACAAGCTAAGACCTGGAAAAGATATGATAATACTATTAGCCCAAGCCTGGCTAAAAAAAGGGGATAATACACACCAAATGTTATTTGATTACTAATTACCGCAATAGGTTGTACAAACTTCATGTAACATCTTTCTTTTCCAACAAATGTAGTTACAGCTTTTGACACAGTCAACAAAATTCGGCATTCATCACTACTCAGCACTAATTTCTGCAGGTTTTCTTTGATTTTGGCATCACGGAAAGAAGCAAGAAGGGAGTTTTAGTTTTTTGACAGAGATGGCTTCCCAATATTAATTAATCTTAATATTATAATCTTTAATATTAACTAACTAAACAAAAAGTTAGCTGGACTAGAAGTAAAGTTGTTTTTCTTTCTCCATTGAACTTTGAAAATTCACTATCTAAAAATAGTTAAAAAAAAAAAAACCTTTACATTTATCTACCTAAAAACCTGAAATAAATAATGAGTTTGAGGGGAAGAAAACGACTAAATTATCCGAATATAGTTAGCTAATATAGAAGAACCCAGAAGTTAACTATCAGCGTGGCCATTTTTAATAGATCCGTAATTAAAATTTAATTTCACAGAAATTGTACTACTGCTATAAAATGAACTAGGAGAACATCTATATAGGGCTCTCAGAACTATCTCTAAAGGAGCATATCCCCCCCAAAGGTTTAATATTCTCTTTAAACTTTCTTCCCCTCTGGTATTCCCTAATTCTCTCCATCACACTACATTTATAGATTAGTGCTCAATCATCCAAGTACCAAGTTCTATGTTCTTATACATATGAAATATTTTTGCAAGTTTTTCCCCTGTTCTCCATTCTGGTTGCTTTGACCTTGTTTAACAGTTTACTTAGCAATCCAGCATTTATTTTGTGAGTCCAATTCTTGAGCCAAATAGTAGTGATACAAAAGTAAACAAAGACACATTCTCTGCTCTCCAGACATTGCAATCAGGTTCAGGCTTAAAAACCCTTATTATGAAACAATATGTTAGGCAGTATGTCAGAGATACATAAGAAGAGGCACTCTGTCTAAGAATTGGATGAACCATCCAAGTTGACTATGGAAAGATGAAAAGGCAGTAGGTCAAGATCACAGAATTCGTAGGGTGCAAGAAGATGAGTAATAAGTAACAGAGTAATGACAGAGAAAGATCATTCCAGCTCCATGGGAAAATGTGAACCAAAGTAGCTGTGGAGTAATCTGATAGTCTCAGGACCAGAAACAGCTCTGTCTGCAATAGAACAGCAACTATGGGGGGGAGGGGTGTGGAAAATAGCAGGTGAGGGCCCAGTCTCAGCAACAGTTTATACTCGATTCTGTAGATAATGGAGACCTTCTAAAAGGTTTGAAAGAGAGTAGTGAGATGGTCATGTTTTAGTTTCAAATAATTTAGACTCATAACATAAGGAGGGAAGACTTTAAAAGGACTATATCAGGAAAAGAAATTAGGAAATTTTTTTCAGAAGTCAGGTGAGTGATGGCAAAGACCTATTCCAACCAGCAAGCAGGAGACAGAAGTGGGTAAATGGAAGTGCTATTAAAGCATGATAATATCTGTAGATCTTATCTGTGGCACAGGTGAGTAAGAAGAATGAAAGACAATTCCTAATTCGGGTGACTGATTAGAGATCTGAACTGGTGATTGAGACAGAAGATAGTGAAAAGGTAACAGCTTAGGAAAAGATAGTAAATTCAATTTTGGATATGTGTTTGGGATGCACGCAGGTTGGGAAGGTGGAGATCACTAAGAAACAGTTAGATATAAAAGTTCAAAGCTTGCAAGATGGGTAGCGACTGGAGATAGAGTTAGGAGTCCTCAGAAAATAGGTCGTAGTTGAAACCATGAAAGTAGATCATCCCCAGAAAGAAAACAGAGTGACGAAAGAGATGAGGATGAAACTCCCAGAAACACCAATGTGTAAGCGAAGTTGGGAGAAATAAGATCCTTTGAATTTAGCGCATAAACAGCAGAAAACTCCAGTAGAGCATGGTGCCATGGAAAGCCAAAGAGTAAAAATTTATAAAAAGGAGAGATGGGTATGGTACCAACACAGTCAACTGTAACAGTCTGAGCTGTTAAGGTAAGAATTTCAAAATCCTCTTGGTTTTTAGTATCAAGGAGGTCCTTTCTGACCTTCTTAAGAGTAGTTTCAGTGAAATATTGAGGAGAATTTAGAATCTGATAGATTGAAGAGTCTAGGAAATGACAAAGGAAGCTGGTTAAACCTTTCAAGTAAAAATAAGAAAGGGGGAAAGATATTGGATTTAGAAGAGGAAAGATTTTGACATGTTTATGAACAGTAGTGTTAAGAGTCACCCCACACAGGATATGATAGAAGTACAGGAAAGAATGAACAAGGTAGGGGGAGGGTCTCTCTCTCTCTCTCTCTCTCTCACTCTCCTCTTAATTTGCTCTAGGCTACTGTTAACATTTTCATCGAAGAGCCTCCAGTTTCAACTACTCAACTCTATCCTTCTTGCCACACCAGGACAACGTTCCTGTACTTCAAATGTGATGTCATTAAAAATCTTTCAATGGCTGTGTACTAAGGAGGAGTCACAAAAGCTCTCACTGCTGACCATTCCTCAACTCTTTTTTGTAGGAACATAGTTCCAGACAGTTCTCTCTATATAAAATGGTTAGTGCTCATGCCATCATCAGCAGGTGAATTCTAGCGCTTCTACTAGCTGATTAGATTATAAACCAATGCCCGGCGATGAATACATTGGTCATGAAGGAGCCCAACCTTTTCTGAGATAATCTGAACAAAATCCTGTTCGAATAGAGCATGCTATATTGAATGGTGGTAACACCAATTCAATTGATTTCTATCTTAAGAAAAATGAAAGATTAAAAAGAGAGTATCTATCACTTTATGTCGAACTTCTATTATTGATGACTGCACCAGGCAGTTGGACATCAGCCTTTGAAGAGCTAAATGGAGAATGTCAGTGCAGCTAAGGGAGAAGCGACCCACTCACTATTTCATGCTCATTGCAGTGACATGCACACTGGGAGTGACATACATGACTGGGAGTTTATTGCCAACATTTAAGAGCCAAACTAAGACAAACTGGGCTTCTTCATGTATCTTTCCTACACTAACTACATTTTAATGTTAAAAGCAAGTTCTGTAGTCTGAGAAATATTGTACAGTATATATTTCCAT
Organism: Arctocebus calabarensis; assembly: GCA_963573935.1. Classification (NCBI taxonomy): domain Eukaryota; kingdom Metazoa; phylum Chordata; class Mammalia; order Primates; family Lorisidae; genus Arctocebus; species Arctocebus calabarensis. The sequence continues at coordinate 9,183 of CAUYON010143548.1, read as the reverse complement.
CTTACAGATTCTTAAATATTGTTAGTATATTAAATGATCTCAAAAACTCTGACACTAAAGAAATTGTTTAGCTTAGCCTTGCCCAGTTTTCCCTCAACATTTTTGAATACAGAACCACTTTTCCCTTTTTAGTCACAACTATTAACACCTCATTAAACATACTTTGAGAAAACTGGCGCAAAGAGTAAGGTCTAAAATCACTGTGCAGTACAGGCTAACGGTGTCAAATAGGCCACAAGCAATTCTCTTCTTTCTTTGAAACCTCAAGAAGATGATTTAAATACATAAAGCTCTTCACTCCCTCTGGAAAAAAATAGAATAATAAGAAATAGCTCATCACAAACTAGAAATCTGAATTGATTTTATGAAGTTTGACTTAGCAGGAAAGGAAGTAACAACTTAAAGTGCCTGGCGAGGAGAACCATCAGCGGGCGGTGAGGCGCCCCTGCCTCACAGATCCTTTCAAAGGTTCAGAGCTGAAGGAACCAAGTGCTGGGGAAGCAGGTCTGAGGCACAGGTCAGAAGAGGGGGTGAAAAGTCTATGTGCAAAACTGGCAGAGGCCTGAGCCCCTTCCCCAAGCCCGGGCAGTCAGTAACCTACATTCACACATACCATATCTTTTCAAATTGAAATACAGGAAGTCTGGACTCAGAAACACAAGTATAGTAAAGGACAAATTAATTTGAGACTGAAAACAGAAAGGTTAAGGTGAAGATGGCACCTGAGGGGGAACCCCTATGCGTCTCAGCAGACCTCCCAAAACACAGCAGTCAGGCACGAGGCGCCTCACACGAGGGCCTGCAGAGCTTTCCTAACAGGAACCTGAACAGTGTGGTGAAAGATATTTTTGAAAAGGGCATATTAGCACTGAGTAAGCTCCTACTAGTAAGCTACTATTTGTTTGAAGTAGCATTTTGGTACCTTAATCTTTTTCTTTTTCTTTCTTTTTTTCTTTCTTTCTTTTTTTTTTTTTTTTGAGATAGACTCTCAAGCTGTCACCCTGGGTAGAGTGCTATGGCATCATAGCTCACAGCAACCTCCAACTCTTGCCCTCAATCGATCCTCTTGCCTCAGTTTTTTTTTCTGTTTTTAGTAGAGATGGAGGTCTCATTCTTGCTCGAGCTGGTCCTGAACTCCTAAGCTCAAGCAATCCCCCTGCCTTGGCCTCCCAGAGTGCTGGGATTACAGGTGTGAGTCACCATGCCTGGCAGGTATCGTAATTGTAAATAAAAATTTTAAGTATAAGAGAGATAGATGGAAACAAATACTTGTGAGTAACTATCCTCTCTTTAATCAAAACATAGATTCCAAGATCCAATATATACATCTAAATAGAGCAAGGTAGAAATTTAGCTTATAATTAGACTAATGAAAATCATTCAAATAGCATCAACAATTTAGTAATATGGGTCAAGTGTAGTGGCTCTTTCCTATAACCCTAGCACTCTGGGAGGCCAGAGGTGGAAGGAATGCTTGAGGCTAGGAGTTTGAGACCAGCTTGAACATTAGTGGGAACCCATCTCTAAAAAAAAAAAAAAAAGAAAGAAAGAAAAATTAGGTGGTGTAGGCCTATAGTTCCAGCTACTGGAGAGGCTGAGGCAGGAGGATCACTTGAGAGCTCAGTAGTTTGAGTCCGCCATGAGTTGTGATGATTCTACTGCACTCCAGTCCAGGAGATAGAGCAAAGACCTGTCTCAAAAGAAATAATAGTAATAATGTAAAGATTTGGCCCTAGGGAAACTGACTTTTAGACAGAGTAGTTAATCTCTAGGGAACTGTGTAGAAATTCAAGATAGAACCAACAGTTTAATATTAAATTCATAAACTTCTGATCGGCAGCTCCTTATCATCAGTCTCTGCACCTCAGAACAGAATTTGTTTCCAGAGCCAATGCTGAGCTCCATCTAGAAACAGGCATTACAGAGCCTCAGCTATCAGAGTAAGAAAGGTTAGGGATTCGAGTAGGGTGGGAAACAGTCAAATGCTGATTTCAAATCTGGAAACATCAAAACAAAACAAGATTCATTTTGAAAATTTTCATTTTACCACTCATCCCCAGCATCTTTGACCCATTGAGAGGCTGGACTCCCTTCAAACAAAATGCAGTTTATTTCATGTGGCCATAATTAAATATTTGGGAAGTGGAGGATGAAATGAAAGAATTCCTTATTATCTGTCAAAATTGCATGATGTTCTCATATGGAATTATGAATTACAAGCACACTGGCTTCTGGCTATTGTTTGTCACTTTATTTTCATTCCACTTCTGTGTGTGCTGAGGCTACTTTTTCAGCTGGTCAGAATTTTGTGACTAGATCTTGGATTGCGTGCCATCTGTAGAATGACTTCATCCAGTACACAGTGTTTCAGTAGTATATATTTATCTTAAAATTCTACATTAGCACATTTCCCTGGCCAATCTCCTGTTTTCCGATCTCGGAAGGACATTACCTTCATTCCTCTCCGGACACCCCTGTGATCCTGAAGAATGTGATCAGAGCATCCGTCTAATCCAGTCTAGGGTGATTTTGGAACACTGCACCACGAAAATTGTTTTCTATTTTGTTCTGTGAATCTGGAACCACATCAGAAGTTCTTTAGGGGTTATTTAGGTCAAGTTCAGTTTTAAGAAAGGTATTTGCTTCTAATCTGCCTGACACTTTTCCAATTCACCACGCCTTCTCATTTGTACTTACTTTTTGAAAATTAGTTATTTCAGATGCAGCAGTAAGCTGACATGGTAATGCACTTATTTTGGATGACTATGTAAAATCACTTTTGAGTACTGAAGGTACATGTGTTTAGTAAAAGTTGTGATGTTAGTTTCTCTATGTAATTTATAACAGTTTTTTCATTTGTTGGGCAAGTTTAACTATAGCCACTGGCCAAAACCAGTCAAGTTGAATTGTAGCCATTCATATGCCTTCTAAAATGTCTGGGTGCCCAAGTTTTTAATTATATGAAATTATGGAAAGATCTACAAACATAAGCTCAGAGATCTCCTAGTACTTTAGAAATGAAAGTAAAGTAAATTAATTCTCCATACCAAAGCAAAGAATTTCATTTCTTGTAACACTGAGTCACAGGAATATGTGATCACTTAGCCTGTAATAACTTCTATTTGTAACATTTGATTTCAGCTCCCATATTACACCTTCCTAAATTTCTATAGTTAATATGTTAACAATATATAATTGTTTTGAAACACTGCAATCATTACTGGAAAGTCTATTCCTACATGTAACTTAATATAAATTTGAATATTGCCCAGGACAAAATAACTTTTATTGTAAGACTAGTAATTATAGAACAATGCTAATCTAGCAGATTATCACCCTTTATGGTGACCAATTGTCCTTCACTATCTCTTTCTGATATTAAATAAAATTTGATGTAGCCAACTCACAAAAAGAAAATAAACAAAAAAGTAGAGTTACTTCAGATAAAAGTAGTAAAAAAAGTGGCATTTAACACTTGTATTTAAAATAGTATAAACATTTGCCAAATTATATGCATATGGTTATTAACCATATGTAGTAGTACCTTTGCTTTTAGATAGATATGTTTTTTTTTCCAGTGGTCAAGTCCTGCATGCAAATTTAGAGAAGTGTCAATCCATTAGAATTTGTCTCAGATGAAAGTGACCACTGTTTGTATAAAACAAACATCTAAAGCAGTGGTTCTCAACCTTCCTAATGCCATGACCCTGTAATACAGTTCCTGTGGGTGACAACTCACAGGTTGAGAACCACTGATCTAAGGTCTTTGTCTCTGTTTTAAGGCCTAAATCTTTCACTGATGTTTTCTAATAATTTATTTTTGTCGTTTACTTTTATTGTGATGATGATGACCCAGAGGTAACCAACATTTGTATTGCTAGCCACTCTCTTTCAAAGCCATATGGCAACTGACACCTTAGTTGGATTTTAATCACCCCAAATGGTCCTCTGATTTGGGGAAGGACCCAAATGGGCAGATTTCCATACCTGAGATCAAAGGAGAAAGCAGTTTGCTCTTTACTGTACAGGTAGCAAACATTTCTCATTGGCATTTCCAAGATTTAAAAATGTAGCTAACTCCATTTTTCCATTTTAGAGTAAGTAAAATAATGTTTTGAAACTCAGAGATAGAGGTTTGACAGCAATTCCAGATACTAAATTTTACAAATAAGTTCAAAGAAATAAGAGCCATGTGAACAGATTATCATGCCCTCCATAAATTAGCACTAAGTCTTTTTAATGTACTCAGGAACTATTCATAACACAAAAACAACATGGTGGCTTCCCTTGAGGGGCTGGTCTCAGACAACGTCTTGGAAGTCATTTCATTCTTGTTGTTACTTCAAGTATCTGAGACATGTGTTTTCATATAGTCCCCTTCAGGGTAGGGACCATATCTGAACTACTCCACATGTTGCTTGATGCAGAGAACGCTGAAGATCAAAAGATAGATACTATCCTTAAAAATAAATCATTCCATTTTACAGATACAGCATCATTTTGTTTCTCTTCTGCTTTTTCATTACAAAAGAATTACACAAATTCTTGTCCACTATAAAAGTTAAAAAATAAGTAGATACAATAAAACCAAAAACTTCTTTCCTCTCTATTGGAAATTCTATTAGGAGTTTGGTACACTGCTCTGTTTCATACGAACATTCTTGGTTTTAATCCCAACCAATTAAAAGTATTAGGCGGTCAGCATTCGTGGTCACTGGATTTATTGAGAAATATTTAGAACTATCTTATCAAACCATTAACATTTTAGGGACCAGTGGTTTTCATAAGCTTCATTTTTAATTTGCAATAAGAACATTCCTATTCTATTTTGGTATTGATTTCTGCTTATCCTCAGGCTTTAACTCATATGTTGCCTTCAAGTTCTAAAAAGCATAATGTATCAGGTTGCTGTCACAAAGAAATCTGCAGTTTGAATTTAGACAAAAACCCAATAATATAATGGAAGGTAGGATAAAATATACTTGCCAGTCTAAGAAAAACATATTGGGTGTGCAACATACGTCAGCTCCTGTACTAAATAAACTCTGTTGGTTCAGGTTTCTGGCCTCTGAGAATAGGGAAGAGGAACACACAGACACAGTCAATACAACGCATGTTACCCCTTGTGACCTGACTTTGTTCCCCATCTGCTCATGCTGGAACTCTAACCCTGTTGCCAGTGCGATAGGTCCTCCCCACAGGGGCTTCATAAATGCTTGGGACAAACCCGCTCCCGCAGGCTCAGTGCCATTCCAGCAGACTGCCACCTCTGACACAAGCCACGGTGACTGTCCCTGGTCTGCCGGACACGCATCCTCAGGTTCCCAAATCTCTGTGAATCTCCGTGCAGAGCCTTACTCTTCCCCTCTGTGTACAGCCTCGGGGTTTTCAAAGCCTGAGATCCAATGAGTTATAGCATTGAGCGAAATACCTTTTTTCAGCTTTTGCTTAGTGTTACTTGGATTACCATGAAACTCAGGGAATCTCACCTTCTAAGAAGTGAGGCTATGTTGTATCTGAAATTGATTAGAGGGACACAGTTGGGTTCCGTTCCCAGATGACTGCTAGCCCTCTTAGTTAAACAAGCAGAGATGTCTGCTCATCTTTGCATTGCCCAGGCCCATTCATTACTGAATCCCTCAGCTCAAACCTGGGATCCTCCCAGTGAAAGATATAATACACTTCCAACTGCCTCCTTTCTCCTGTCCCCGGGAGATGCTGAATAGAGTAAATCCCAGTTGCCCCTGGGATTTAGACTCATGGACTGTGGTAGGATGAGTATCACTGCCATTGGCAAGCACTCAATGCCCCCCAACACACATGCACACAGAGAGGACAGGATTGTGGGAGAAAGAAGCAAAGCCTTCCTGGAAATTCCAGGTATCCATTTTGGCAAGAAAGCCAAGGAAACATTCACCAGTGATGGTGATTGTCTAAGAAATTTGTTGATGATGGAAGAGAAAAAGTTCCCAGGGGAACATGTGAGAGGAGTTAGGGCCTGAGGAGGCATCTGCCGCAAGGAGGAAGTACAGAGCTTGTGACGACTAACGCTCCACCAGCAGCCAAGGCCAGACTGATGTCACCAATGAGTCATCATGACAGACTCGATACACACTGACAAAGGCATATCCAGGACTGAAAGTCTCCCTTCATCGCTGTTTCATTTTTCTTTTTCAAATGGTCTTGACTATTTCCTTACATTTAATCTTTAATATGTATTTTAGAATTTCTTTTTCATGGCCGGCTCCCCCACCCATGCTGCTGTGATTACAATTGGAATAGCACTTTAGTTAACTTGGGAAGATTTGACATGGTCTGCCTTTGCATTTGTTCATATGGTTTTTTTAAAAACATCTCATTCAGCTTTTGATATAGTCTTTACCTGCCTTCCATAGATCATTGTTGAACTCAGAAAAGTTATTTTAGTTGTTCAGTGGGCTCTTTCTTCTAAGATATTTCTCACTAATAGTTGGTAGACTATAGACAAGGTTCAAACATTAACTTTATAATATCAAATTATTTTGCAGTAGACTCCTGTGGGTTTTCTGGGTAAACAACCATGTAGCTATACATAATTCCTTGGTAATTTCCTATAATGAAATATTTCAGAGTACTAAAAAAAAATTGCATTTCCAAAATAAATTGAATATGGTAGTGGTACCACATATAATACTATCATATTTTTTTAATGCTCCTAGGTTCAACTCAAATAGCATTTTGGAAGGATTTTCTTATATCCATATTTTGACACGTCAAAATTAAAATAATTATCTCTGTATCAATTTGTCAGCTTTCAGGATTCAGTATCAGGGTGATAGGGACTGAAATGTGAATTAGAAAATATCATTTTGGATAAGTTCTTGCAAAATAGAGTCTTCACAGAAAACTAAATGAAATAAACATTGTTGGGCCAATCACTGATGTGGGTGTATAGGATTCAATCCTGAAGAGCATCAGAGGAATATTGTCACAGAGGGAGGCATTAGCCTGGCCTTTTCAGAAGCTGAGGGAGACCCCTGTTATCCTATCTTCCTTTCTCAGAGGTCAACTTAGTGGTCTCTAAAAATAGAAATAAACCATCAACCTTCTCCCTGAGATCTGATGAGTTGCTGATGCTACTCCCAAACGGAAGCTACACACTTGGGCAAATACACTGGCGACAGGTCTGAGATTGTCATTAGCATCTTCACTAGCATTATCCAGCCTTTGTAATGCAGCGCTAAATTCCATGCTAAAATCACACAAATATTAAAATAACATTTAAAGAACTGTAAGCTTCTGCGTCGGGATGGACTTTTTCCTATTTTACATGTAATTAGTATGCAGACCATCAGGCACTTGCATAAGCCAGAGCTGAAGATAAAATTATATAAACAAAATTAACCTTATTTTGGCTTCAGAACCCTGGAATAATATTATTTCAAGGTTGAGTGTTATATTTATGCTTAAGTGTTTCCTTAAGTAAACTTTCTGAAGAATGTTCACTAATCTTGCTATAAGTGAGTACAAATCTCCTCCAACAGGGACAAAACCTTCAGGAAAGCATCAGGAGCACCCCTCCCGCCTGTCATAGGTAGAGCTCTGCGCAGCCAAATGGAGGTAGAAAGAGCTGCACAGGGTGGAAACTTGCAGCCTCAGACCAGGAATATTAATCAGCGGTGAACTGCAAACTGAGCTCGAAATTGCAATCCATAGGGATTCCTTACCACAACCTGCTGATTTCACTGGATTTCTTAAGAGTCACTTGATCAGGAAAAGTCAAACCTCCCATAGCTGCAAGAAATTCATTTCTTTGGGGTTAGGAGTGTGTAATTGGTTTTAAAAAACATATGGCTAATTTTTTTCTTCAAAATGCGAATAGCCTCAAAATTATTTTGATTATAAAGTAATTCACATTCATATTATTAAAAGAAAAAATCAGGACCAAAAGTTACAATGGTACATTTTAAATCACTTATAATCCCTCTACCAAAAGGTTACTACTGTTAACGCTTTGGTGTAGATCTTTACAGATTTTCTATTCAAATAACTTTGCTAAAAGGATCGTGTTCACTTATAATGTCGTTATAAATACCCTCCAAATGGATACCATGTAATTTTTAAAAAATATTCTGGATTTGTTTTTATTGGAACTGTTTTCCTTGCACTCTATTATATAAGATTGAAAAATATGTTACCTTGGGGCAGCGCCTGTGGCTCTGTGGGTAGGGCGCCGGCCCCATATACTGAAGGTAGGGGGGTTCAAACCTGGCCCTGGCCAAACTGCAACAAAAAAATAGCTGGGCATTGTGGTGGACGCCTGTAGTCCCAGCTACTTGGGAGGCGGAGGCAAGAGAATCGCCTAAGCCCAAGAGTTGGAGTTTGCTGTGAGATGTGTGACGCCACAGCACTCTACCGAGGGCAATAAAGTGAGACTCTGTCTCTACAAAAAAAGAAAGAAAGAAAGAAAAAGAAAAGTATATTACCTTAATCATTACATAGGGTGGCCATAAAGTTTGTGTGTGATTTAAAATAGTGTGCAATTCAAAGTCGTACACAGGCTTTATGGCCACACTGAATAGCATTCAAAATAATAAAAATAAATGTGAACTAGTATTGCTTTCATTAATTATCCATAATGGTTTATGTGTCCAAATATTGACTGAAAAATGTTTTATAACAGCATTAATATAATGAATATATAATCGGTTATTTATTTATAAAGATACCCTGAACATCTTTACTAGTATTTTCTCTCCTTTCTTACTCTCTTTTTTTACTACCAAACGTCCCTCATAATCTGTCCTTTGGTCCCCACCTCACTTCTTAGTGCTAAAACCTGAATTCTATTTACCTAATGATTAACACTGAGGATAGAATTTCACCAGGACAACTTTTATAAAACATACGAACAGACTATACATATAGGTTCTTTGTCTGGATGAGTGTGAACATATCATTCATAAAACACCCTTGAATAAAATCACATGAAATTAGTAATACATGTGGTTTCTAGGGAGGGGATTGAGCAGCTATTTTTTATTTTTATTTTATTTTTTTTTTTGTAGAGACTGAGTCTCACTTTATCGCCGTGGGTAGAGTGCCGTGGCGTCACACTGCTCACAGCAACCTCCAGCTCTCGGGCTTAAGCGATTCTCTTGCCTCAGCCTCCCTAGTAGCTGGGACTACAGGCGCCCGCCACAG
>CAUYON010143545.1:0-16776 GCA_963573935.1 Arctocebus calabarensis | reverse complement strand
GTTCGAATCCAGCCCGGTCCCGCCAAACAACAATGACGGCTGCAACCAAAAAATGGCCGGGCGTTGTGGCGGGCGCCTGTGGTCCCAGCTACTTGGGAGGCAGAGGCAAGAGACTCGCTTCAGCCCAGGAATTGGAGGTTGTTGTGAGGTGTGATGCCACGGCACTCTATCCAGGGTGACAGGTTGAGGCTCTGTCTCCAAAAAAAAAAAAAAAAGGATGAGCGTTAACTGCAATTCAATCATTTGGACAAAATGATGGTTAATATTTGATATGAACCTTGCAGACTTAAAAAAAGTTATTTTCAAAAGCTAGTGTTGGTATAGCATTTTTAAAAAACAAAAATGGGGCAGAGGGCTTGGTGCCTATAGTTCAGTGGTTAGGGCGCTGGCAACATACCCAGAGCTGGAGGTTCAAACCCAGCCTGGGCGTGCTAAAACAACAATGGCCAAAAAAAAAAAAAAAAAATGCCAACAACAAAAAATAACGAGGGCAATGTTGTGGGTGTGGGTGCCTGTAGTTCCAGCTACTTGGGAGCTGAGGCAAGAGAATTGAATCGCTTAAGTCCAAGAGTTTGAGGTTGCTGTGAGCTATGATTCGATAGCACTCTACAGAGGGCTACATAATGAGCCCTCATTTTTTTCTGACTCAAAAAAAAAAAAAAAAAATGGGGTGGGCATGGTGGCTCCAGCCTGGGAGGTCAAGGTGGAGGATTGCTTGAGGCCAGGAGTAGGAGATCAAAAAATAGAAAGTTAAACAGGTGTGGTGGTATGTGCCTATAGTCTGAGCTACTTGAGAGGCTGAAGCAGGAGGATTACTTGAACCCAGGAGTTTGGGGTTGTGTTTTTCAACCTTTTTTATCTCACAGCACATTTAGACCTATAGTTAAACTTCCACAGCACATTTAAATTATATTGATCCAAAAAACAAACAACAAAAAAAAAAACCACACTGCACTTTGAACTTCTTTTGAAAGTAATTTAATTAATGTTCTTTAAAAATTTTCAAGGCATACCTGAGATCCTCCCATAGCATGTTGGTGTGCCATGGCACACAAGCTGAAAATCACTGGTTTAGAGCAGCAGGCAGGAGTTGCAGGGAGTCACCCAGTGACTGAGAAGTGGTCCTGGTGGCATATCTGGGCAATTAGCACAAGGCGTGTCCCTAGCTGTCCCATAGGCAGAAGGTCACCAGGAAGCTGTTGTACAGGCAGATACTTGGATTGACCACCTTGAGGAATGGGGAGGAGATAGAAACTGCTAAGGAAGACGGAGTCCTGCTTCTGATACTCAAAATATATTCAAAATGGACACTGAGGCAATATGAAAAGATAGAAATCACTATTGTTGCTACATTCTCCTACAAAAACCCTTTTAGGGCTTGGCGCCTGTGTCTCAACGAGCTAAAGCGCCAGCCACGTACACCTGAGCTGGCGGGTTCAAATCCAGCCCGGGCCCGCCAAACAACAATGCCGGCTGCAACCAAAAAATGGCCTGACGTTGTGGCGGGCTCCTGTAGTCCCAGCTACTAGGGAGGCAGAGGTAGGAGACCCGCTTGAGCCCAGGAGTTGGAGGTTGCTGTGAGCTGTGATGCCACAGCACTCTATCCAGGGTGACAGCTTGAGGCCGTCTCAAAAAAAAAAAAAAAAGAGCCCTTTTAGTTAGTTAATGCTGCTGTCAGCAGTGTATAAGAGGACCATTTTCAGTATAGCCTTGATTAAGAAAAAAAGATAACAAGTTATATACCATAAGACCTACCCTTTGAAGTTGTGCAGTGTTTTAAAAATATATTCACAGGCGTGTGTAAATACCACCACTATCTAATTACAGAACATTTCATCACTCCCAAAAGAAACGTTATACCCATTAGCAGACACTTCCTATTCCCTCTTTCTCCACCCCTGCAGTCACTAACTTACTTTCCGTCTCTTTGGCCTGCTTTCTCAGAGCATTTCTGTACATTGAGTTGTACAATATGTGGCCTTTGGTGTAACATGTACTAGCACTTCACTCCTTTTTTTTTAGACAGTCTCAAGCTATCACCTTGGGTAGAGTGCTGTGGCATCTTAGCTCACAGCAACCTCCAACTCGGGCTCAAGCAATCCTCATGTCTCTGTTTTTCTATTTTTAGTAGAGATGGGGTCTCGCTTTTGCTCAAGCTGTCTCGAACCTATGAGCTCAAGCAGTCCACCGCTGCTGGGATTACAGGCGTGAGCCACTTGCCCCTCACTTCTTTATGTGGCTGAATAGTATTCCACATGTGGACATTCCACTTTTGTTTATTTGTTCTTCTGTTTATGGATATTTGGGTTGCTTCCCCCTTTTGGTTGTTGTGAATAGTACTGCTACGAATATTTGTGTATAAATTTTTGAACACTTGTTTTCGGTTCTTTTGGGGTATGTATAAGAACAGAATTGCTGAATCATACACTAACTCTGTGTTTAATTTCTTGAGGAACTGACAGACTGGTAAGTAACTTCACCATTTTACATTCCCATGAACAATATATGAAGTTTCCAGTTTCTCTGTATCTTTGGCAAAACCTTTATTGTTTCTTTTTTATTAAGCAAGTGTGAAATGGTCTCAAATTTGTTATCTTTTTATTATTATTATTATTTTAAACCCCACAGTTTATTTAGCTTTTAGTTCTTCCAGAATTGAAAATATCAAGTCCTACTGCTAAAGAGAAAACAAACAAACATAAATCCAAGCCCCCCAGAACACGAAAGGAACTGCAGTGGGACAGGCGGGTGCAGAGAACCAGAAGGGGAGGATGGCAAGATGAGCTCCCCAAACACGTAAAAGCTGTTCAACAGAAACGGTGATAAATACAAGACAATGCAAGACAAGTAAAAGTGAGGAGCAGCAGTGGTGAGAGGCCGTGCTGTCGATGTGGCCTCCCTTCCTCTTCTCTTTCCTCACCAGGGTATTCTAGGCCCAAGGCATGACTTGCCCCTTCCAGATTTAAATATCTTTTTATTATTATTGAGTTATACATATTCCAGATACTAGCTCATATCAGACATCTGATCTGCAAACATTTTCTCCCTTTCTGGGGATTTTCTTTATACAGTCATTTCTCAGTTTCTATGGGAGATTGATTCCAGGGCCTTCCATGGATACCAAAATCCAAGAATCCTCAAGTGTCTTATTTAAAATGGCATAGTATTTGCATATAACCTACACAATCCTCCTAATACTTTAGACCATTTTTAGATTTCTTATAACACCTAATACAATGTAAATGCTATGTAAGTAGTTGAGCTACTTGAGAGGCTGAAGCAGGAGGAAACTGTGTTGTTTTTTAAGTTTGTATTATTTTTGTTTTCAAGTTTTTTTTGTCTTTTTTTTTTTGAGACTGTCTCACTATGTCGCCCTGGGTATAGTGCTGTGGCATCACAGCTCACAGCAACCTCCAACTCTTGGACTTAAGTGATTCTCCTGCCTCAGCCTCCCAAGTAGCTGGGACTACAAGCGCCCGCCACAATGCCCGGCCATTTTTTGGTCGCAATTATTGTTGTTTAGCTGGACTGAGCTGGGTTCGAACCCACAAGCCTCGGTTTATGTGGCTGGTGTTGTAACCACTTGTGCTGTGGGCCCCAAGCCTTGTTTTCAAGTACTTTTGATCTGCATTTGGTTTAGTCTGCAGACTAAAAACCCATGGATATAAAAGGCCTACCGGCTCGGTGCCTGTGGCTCAACGGGCTAAGGCGCCAGCCACATACACCTGAGCTAGCGGGTTCAAATCCAGCCCGGGCCTGCCAAACAACGACGGCTGCAACCAAAAAAAGGCCAGGTGTTGTGGCGGGCGCCTGTAGTCCCAGCGACTTGGGAGGCAGAGGCAAGAGACTCGCTTGAGCCCAGGAATTGGACTTTGCTGTGAGCTGTGATGCCACAGTACTCTATCCAGGGTGACAGCTTGAGACTCTGTCTCAAAAATAAAAAAATAAAATAAATAAAGGGCCTACCGTACTCTTTTAAAGTATAGAAGTTACTAATCCTGATGACTGTATTGGAGATTGAGGTGAAAAATATAGAAAATTTCATAATTACTTTATTTCACAGAAAGTATATATACTTTTTTAGGAAAAATTGGGGAAATATAATAGTATATTATTTATAATTTTTCTTTAAATTTGGGGGGGGGGATGTCATCTCACATTGGGACTGTTTTCCCTTTCCACCTTTAAATCTCTGAGTATACCTGTTTGCCATGCCAATATTTGAAGAAACTTTAAATTGATCAGTAACTACTATTTCCTTGAGTGAGAGTGAAAATCAATCAAAATATCTCTCGCTCTCTCTCTTTCTCTCTCTTTCTCTCCACTCCTCAAGAAGTTGGGTAAAGAATAATACCAGCTTGGAAGCAGCTTAAACGACATCGTCAGGTGTCCGTGTATGCATTCCTTACAGAGAGCGGTGTTATGTTTCTAGACCAAAAAAACTAGAGAGTGACATATGCTCGTTTAACTTTTTTCAATCTGATGTACTGAAATTGAATGGTTTCCTTTGCCTAAGGTTTAGCACATTATATTTCCAGGCCTTCCTATTGAAAATGTTTGGGGAAAAAAGCTTACTATTATAACTGATGAAGAAGATTCTGTAACAAATAGAGCAGATATTCTGTGTAATTTTCTTATTTAGAATCTATTTTGACTCTCAAGTACTTGAGTGATTCTTAAGAAAGCCCAGGTTTGTCCTTGGATTTCTAGCAACCATTGCCTTAGGCTGTAATCTTTCTATTAGTTTGCAAACCCTTTTCAACTGACCTTAATCCAGTTTGTCTAGATTCAAATCTTTACATATGTTTTCCAGGAATATTGTAGCTTGATGAGTTTGAATTAAAGAAATGGGTTTTATTACTTTTGATGCAGTTTTATGAGCTAGCATTGTTGCGTGCTTTATCAGTGGGCCCTTCTCCTTTTCATCTTTATGATTTTCATTTATTTAAGTTATTGATGTTAATGTAAAATATTATTGGCACCTGTGGTCCATAATTGCAGACCTGTTCTTTTGAGGCCATTTTCAAAGTGATGTCTAATATCTTTCTTGGTTGAAGCTAAAACAGAGACTATATTTAGGCTCTTTTTTGGCCTTCCCTCCCCCCACCTTAAGATAGATAAAAGAAATACTTAGTATCATCTTCTTTTTGTGGGGAGATGGGAACAAAATCCTACTCTTTTGTTCTAGCTAGAGTACAGGTGGCCTCACTGTATAGCTCACTACAACCTCCTGGGCTCAGGTGATCCTCCTGCCTCAGCCTCCCAAGGAGCTGGGGCTACAGGTACATGCCACCAGGCCCGACTGATTTTTAGAGATGGGATCTCAAACTCCTGGCCTCAAGTAGTCCTCCCAAAGTGCCAAGATTACAGGCATAAGTTACTGTGCCCAGCTGTCCAAGCTCCCAATAAGGCATTTTAAAAATAAAAACAAAAACATTTCTGGTGGATTATTGACTTTTGCAATTATAATTTTATATCGTTTTATTACTACTGTTTGCCTTTGGGGATACTTTCCTCTTTTCAATTTGCTGTATTTCTTGGGTTTCCCTTCTCCCTTTAGTATGTCCCAGCCTTACTGCTCTCTAGGACTGAACTAATTATTTTATCTGTAAGATGAGGGGGCCCTGCAGACATCTGTGATTCCTGGGAATAGAATTGCTGGCACATCATAGAGGTATGTGTAAGTTTATAAAGAACTGAATGACCTTTTCCCACAGTGGTTGTCTACTCTGTCACATTTAATGTTTCTAACCAAGTTTCCTTCTGTTGGTCTGGTGGCCTTAGGTCATTGTAGTTTCTCTAGGAGATCGTACAGTGCTCAGTGAATGAGGGTTAGCTTCAGATAGTTGGGGAGTTCAAATCTAAGCACCTCTTGCTAGCTGGTGGCTTTGGGCACATCACATAGCATCACTACTCTTCCATTTCATGTACACAAAATGGACCTGTTTATGCTGACCTGGTGGGATTGTTACAGGTTAGTGATCATGAACAATGCCTCCATAATGCCTCGTGTGTCCACATGGTATGTGTTCAGTAAATATTAGCTGCTTCTGTTGTATTGCCTACTGACTACCCCTACTGTCACCTGCCTCCAGCTTCTTTGGAGAGCTTATCCTTCAGCCAAGAGACCTGGACGTGAGGGTGGAGAGAGATCTCCTCAGACCTACGGAGAACTGCCCTGGTAGAATTGTCCTTCATGGGTTTGAAAGCTTCTTCAGTAAGCAGACCTGTATGTCTCGCTTTTTTAGTCCGTCCACCCTTCCATGCTAAGCAAAATCTTATTCTCCGGTTGATGGCCAAGTATTCCTGGCACAGAATTCGATAATATTCCAACGTTGGCTACATAGTTCACAGGATCTGAGTTTTAATTGGTTATCTGTTCATCTGTCAAACCCACTGCTGGGTTTTTCTCCTTGCCTTGTGGTAAGAACACACAACATTAAATTTTTCATTGTAACCATTTTCTTATATTCTGTTTTAAATTTCTTTTATGTCTGCTTAGCTCCTCCTTTTCATAAGCCATCTTAAGTACACAGTTGGTAATGAGGTGGTCAAACCGAATTGTTCTTCTTTTTTTTTTTTCAGTAGTGAATCCTGCCAGAATCACCAATTCCCTTTGGATTTAGGCTTGTTTATGAAGCCAGACTGTATTTTATGATAAAGATCCAAAAAAAATATTTCTCCTCTTTCATCTTTCTCTCCTGGTATTCTCAGTGTTGTGTTTAGGAGCATCAGACAGGGAAGGGGACTGGCAGAAACAGAAGGGGAAATACACAGCTAAGGTTTATAGTCTCTATCACTCCCAGAGTGGGCGAGGAATCTCAGATTGGGTAACTGGCACACTAGAGGGAAACCATACCACCTGGGCAGGTGTCTGTGCCCTTTAGCACACACCAGACTCTCTCAGGAGCAAAGGCGCCTCACAAACAGTGCTGTTTCGAAGGCATTATCCAGAGATGACTGTAACCATCTTCCTAGAAATCCTGCTTGTCCCTCCCAGGCTCTTCTCATCTCTGTTCTCTGAAACGAACACCCACACTATTGCCTGATTTTTGTCAACCTTAGCTTGGTTATGAAATGGTAAATACTTTTTGTAACACCAGACCTGAAAGAATGAGATTTCACTTCTACTTCCAAAGGGATGCTTCCTTAAAAGTGGTCACCTGGAGAAGCTGTACTTTTATATGACGATACTCAAAAACAGCTTCGAAACTGCCTTTTTAGTGCCGCCTTCAGCAGTTGTGACACATCACATCTAGTGGCATCTGTCACAATAAAGCTTCACCTTACATGTGTATAGGTAGTTTGTGTTTTTGCAAATGGCCAAAGGCTATTTGATGCTCGATCTGCTAACTAAGTTAGAGGATCATATAGGACATCACCCTTTTTAGTTACATTTTTTCGGTTGAATGATCCTAATTTTTGTTGAGAATCACACGGGCTGAATGTTGATGCTGTTTGGTAATAGGTGAGAATGAAGACTTGTGAGGTAAAGCAGCACTGAATTTGACCCTGCGTCCTTATCACCCAGTAATAGCACTTAATTCGTGACTGTAGTCACAGAACACATGTGAACAATTTTTGTGTTTTACTACAATAATACGTGTGCCTAGGATTGTGTGTCTGCTAGTGGCATCTAAAGGTATTTTGTAGGAGACTATAGTAGTTTCTTATTTTAGATATGAAGCTTAAAAGGTGTTTCAGATTTCTCTGCATAATGTGGAAATTCTTCACATTTTTATGTGCTATTTTTTTTTTTTTGGATGCAGTATGCTAACAAGACTTTGGTATAGCTCTGAAAGGGCAAACCCCTGGCCTCGCACAGTTAGAATAAACATATAGTAGTAAGTATTTGCTGAACAAATCCATGTGTTCAAACTGAATGATACTCTTTGTATGAAGAAGTGTGCATTGGAAGGGTAATATACTTGTTTCTCTTTCTTTTACAGTTGTCTAATTTAAAAGTTCTGAATCACTCCCCAATGTCTGATGCCTCTGTCAATTTTGACTACAAATCCCCATCACCATTTGACTGCAGCACTGACCAGGAAGAGAAAATTGAAGATGTTGCCAGTCACTGTCTACCCCAGAAGGACCTGTACACCACGGAGGAGGACGCTGCCACCCTGTTTCCTAGGAAAATGACATCCCATAATGGGATGGAGGACAGTGGAGGAGGAGGTACTGGAGTGAAAAAGAAACGGAAGAAAAAGGAGGTAGGAGAGCAAGAGGCGGCAAAGGCAGGCAAGGACAGGGAGCCCAAGCCAAAGAGGAGGCGGGAACCGAAAGAGCCAAAGGAGCCCAGGAAGGCCAAGGAGCAGAAGAAGGCCAAGGAGCCCAAGGAGCCGAAGCAGAAGGACGGAGCAAAGAAGGCGCGGAAGCCCCGGGAGGCCTCTGGCACCAGGGAGGCCAAAGACAAGAGGAGCTGTGCCGACTCTGCGGCCAGGACAAAGTCCAGGAAGGCCAGGTGCACTCCTTTCTGCCTGCTCTGAGCGCTTCACGATTGCTTTGGGCATTAGCCCAAGCCCCTGGGCATCACCTTACTGCCCTCCTGTGGGCCTTAGGCTCATATCATTTATAGGATGGGGAGCAGGGATAACCACTTGGTTCTAGTGCAAGCAGTCCTTGGAGGTTGCTGTTTCCTAATTGTATTCCTAGAGTCGTGGTCTTTCAGAAGCAACATTTGTGGTTTGGGGATACTCCGAGAATTAATTGCCCACCCCATTTAGACCGAGCCATCCTTTTGGCCTATATACTTAGTACTTAGCATTCTTTAGTTAGGGTTGTTTTCCTGCTTTGTATACATATGCCCTTTACATCCCACGTTTTTGTGCTCTTCATGTTCATATTAGTTTTCAGCCAGTGGCAAACCATTTGTTAACTCTTGATGAGAGAAAGATAACTTTAATACTGACAAGTAATTTTTGCCATTCCTTTCGGACTAAGAAGAAGTAAAATGCTAACATGCATAGGGCGTAAGGGAAGGCACTTCCCAGGTCTGATACAGCGAGGGCAGCAGTTTTTAGAACAGCAGCAGTGAGAGTGGCAGAGGAGCAGCTATGAGGAGGATGCAATTATGGGTGTCAATGGTGCAGGCAGCCTGGGAGAGCCGTGGGTGAGTACAGAGTTCCAGGCAAGTGAGGAATGACTGGTTTCCCCTGGGCTCCAAGCTCTGAGTGCAGGACTGTTCCTGGTCTTTTTCTGTAGGTCTGTGTCTAGCACAATGCCTGACACCTTGACAGTGCTCAGGAAATATTGAGACCATCACCATCATGAGTTGGAGAGAATCAGCATAGACAGAGGTTCATTGCAGAGGGGGTGATACGACATTCCTGGCTATCAATCTTATTAGGACAGCAAATGTAATCTTTTATGCAGGGAATTCCATATCTGTCATCTATACCCAAATATAATGATTTTCATTTTGTCTCTGATTTCTTTGTGCAGAATATTATATTTAAATTTTTGGAGAAAATACCAGATATATGACTTATATTGTAATAGATTTATGTTTTAAAAATCTTAAGTGCAGGCTCAGCGCCTGTGGCTCAACGGGCTAAGGCGCCAGCCACATACACCTGAGCTGGGGGGTTCAAATCCAGGCCCACCAAGCAACAATGACTGCTGCAACCAAAAAATGGCCAGGCGTTGTGGCAGGCGCCTGTAGTCCCAGCTACTCGGGAGGCAGAGGCAGGAGACTCTCTTGAGCCCAGGAATTGGAGGTTGCTGTGAGCTGTGATGCTACAGCACTCTATCCAGGGGGACAGCTTGAGGCTCTGTCTCAAAAAAAAAAAAAAATCTTAAGTGCAGAGGCAAGATACTTTTATCTGTATCTATCTGGTTGTGTATATATGAGACCATAAAAATGCAGAAATTGATGTGAATGCTAACAGAACATAAAGTAATGAGGCCATCAGACCTTTGTTGGGCCAGGCACAAGGGAGGTAAAGTTTAAAGGGAGAAAATTTTGTAGCACTGAAAGTGTGTGCTACAACTTGCAGTTTGCTAAATAATTCAGTTTTTTGTTAGGAAAGTTTGTTGGGACAAGATGGATCCCTAATCCTAATCCAAGTTAAAACTTTTCCTTTTGATGTTCACTCCCTTCTGCCCTCTCCACAATTCTGCAGGGAATTTCTTCTTTTATCTATTAGAGGCTTGGATAGGATTCTGAGAATGTACAGGCAATCCCAAGATTACAAAAGAGGTCCCATAGGTTTGTTTTTAAGTTGAATTTGTATGGAAGTTGGAACAGATATATTTACCTGTTACCTGTAAGAGCTTGTGAGAGTTACACATCAGTTAGATGTTTGTAATTTGGGGACTTACTGTAACAGCTTCCGTTTGTAAGTGCAAGTTGTAGTAAGTTGGATGTCTGTAACTTGGACTGCCTGTGGTTTTACAGAGAATGTCATAAAATAACCTTATAGAAGATAGGTAGACAAAAAGCAGAATTCTGGCAAATGAAACAGGATTTGTTTCTCAGTGAGCACAGCGAGCATCCCCGATTTCGCATGTGTGTGTATGGTAGCAAAGTGTCTCTGGCTCTGCCAGCGATTTTCATCTCCAAGTTACTTTGGAGAAGCTGGAACCTTTCCTTGGGGTAATAACTTATGTGAAAGAGGAGTATCAGGCATAAGCTAGTGGGGTGACTTTTTAGTTACTGCAGAGAATAGTGAGGAATGAGGAGAGTGTTTGAGATTTAGGGTGATTAGAGGGAGAGTTTCTAGTTTAATAAGCAGTCTGCTTTGTGTAGAGGGCCGTAGAAAGCCATGGGTATCTGAGTTCACTAAGCATCAGTTTTACCAATGTCTCCTTTCTTTAGGGAATTCACATCTACATTGTGTTGAGTATGAAACCAAGTGATGCATATAACAAATGTTGCCATAAGTTCCATTTGGAGGGGGATAAGGAGGCATTTCACAAAATAAGGTTGGGTGTCAGATGTGTGCAAAATTGGGATTTTGACTAAAGAAAAACTAAGAGGACCGGAGGCGGTGGCTCACGCCTGTAATCCTAGCACTCTGGGAGGCCGAGGAGGGTAAATTGCCCTGAGCTCATAGGTTTGAGACCAGCCTGAGCTAGAACAAGACCCTGTCTCTAAAAATAGCCAGGCATTGTGGTGGGTGCCTGTAGTTCCAGCTACTTGGAGGCTGAGGCAAGACAATCACTTGAGCCTAAGAGTTTGAGGTTGCTGTGAGCTATGATGTTACAGCACTCTAGCATTTGTGACAAAAAGAGACTTACAGGCTTTGTTTTATATATATGTAGCAATAATTATGGAGCTTAATTTTTATCTAATTATGCTGTATAAAATATAAGTGATTGCAGGAAGTGCTTGGTAGTGTTTTAAGGACTGCTAACTTAAAAAAACACTTAAACCTTTTGAGGTTTAGAAATCCAGGAGACTCTATGAGAGAAGGCTGATAGATAGATAGGGATGGTCATCTTTTAATTGGGCTTCCTCAGTCTTTATTTAGGGGCTGTATAATATTGATCTGTGAAATGAGAATTCTTCTGTGTTGCTCAGGGTTCTGTGCTGGTTAGCCTTTGATTTCTTCTTCTTTATGCCTTTATACAATTGTTGCAGGCTCTTTAATTAATGATCCCACTGATCAGCAGAAGTAGGTTTTCTGTTCGTTTTTAAGAGATACAGTCTTAATCTGCTACCCAAGCTGGAATGCAGTCCTAGCTCACTGCAACCTCAGACTCCTGGGTCCAAGTCATCTTCTCACCTCAGTCTCCCACGTGGCTGGGACTCCAGGGGTGTCACTGTGTGGCCCAGGCTGGTCTCGTGCTCCTATCCTCAAACAATCCTCCCACCTTGACTTCCCACAGTACTGGGATTACAGACATGATCCACTGTTCTCAGCCCAGAAGCAATTTTACATATGAAAGGAAATTAGTTAAGAAAAAAAAAGTTGTTGAGCCTTAGTTTTTTTGTACTCTTTGGTTGACTCTTACACATTGGCTCAAGTACATGTTTTGATTTAAGCAGTTATTGATTAGACATTGGATAATACTTGATGGTTATAAATGGTCACTGAATGCTGGGATGACTGCAGGTGCTCTGCGGCTGATTGGTGCTCTTCCGGCCTTTTCCTCATTCAGCCCATCTTGCCGGCAGCCACCTGGGTAGTCTTTATGAAGCACTGACTTATGTTAGCAGTTGGTGCTGATAGTGGTAAATCAAGTTCCCTTTCCCTCCCTGTCAACGCTGATGGATTTCCAGTTATCAGCTTCATTGTTGTAGGCTGAATGAAAGAACTTGCTCTGGCTGTGGCCAGCATCAGATTTCTGGTTGCTCCCCCAGTTGAGCTTGTCCACCAAACTGCAGGCCGTCTTTGAAGCAGAAGAGGGGGTGCTGGGCCAGGTGGGCCCCATTTTTGTCTCCAGTCTCGCCAGTTAGGTATGTCCCTAATCAGAGAAATGAGATGAGTTTGAAGAAGGGCAGAAAATACATTTCTAATATTGTTCCTTCCTTGGGAATAAAACATACTTTTCCTCCTGAAAACACAGAGTCAAGGAAATGGGATTCTCTCTAACAATTTATACCGCTTAGTACCTTCCAATTTCTCCTGTTGGCTCCAGGACAAGGTCCAGAGTCCTTTCTCTGTTATTCAGAATCTTTGGGGGGGTCTCCCCTCTCTCTGCCTTTCCATTTCTGGCAGCAGATCTGGCCAGCTAAATTCCTGTCATTATTCCTTAAAACTACTTAACTCATTTCTCTTTGGATTGCTCTTGTTTCTCCTAGCTGTCATGCCCTCTGTCCTCCCCATATTCCCAATCCTTCCCATTCTTTGCGTCTGAGTGCAGGTCAGTTCCTCTGCAGCTTTCCCAAACTAGGGTGCCTTTTTGTCCCCTGGGAACTACTGCGGCACCTACAGCCTCACTTTTTTTTTATAAATCATACATTTTTGACCCAAGAAGGCTAAAAGAGCTCTAGTTCAATCCTGGTGTTCTGCCAGTGGATCATCTGTCCTTTCACAAGGGTGTGTTAAAAACTCAAGTCCTCCTGATTTTGCCTCCCTAACAGGCTGCCTTTTAGTCACTGACTGTGGCTTCTGTGTATACATGTCTGGTTTTCTAACAGAAGTTAAGTGCCCACAATCAGGACTCTGTGCCTTGTCTTGTTTATGTCCCTGGGGGCCAGTTACCTGGGAGGTTTGTCAGATTCACACATGACATTTTATAGATAAAACTTAATTACATTCCAAGAATAAATGGATAGAGCTCTTCTCTGAAAATAAGACCTATATAAAATATAATAACGGACTGTTAAATAATAGTAGGTGGTGTGTTCCTTTTATAATTAAAGTTTAAAAGTTAAGCAACTTGGCTTGGTGCATGTGGCTCAAGTGGCTGAGGTGCCAGCCGCATACACCTGAGCCGGCAGGTTCGAATCCAGCCCGGGCCCGTCAAACAACAATGACGGCTGTAACTAAAAAATGGCCAGGCGTTGTAGTGGGCGCCTGTAGTCCCAGCTACTTGGGAGGCAGAGGCAAGAGACTCGGTTGAGCCCAGGAGTTGGAGGTTGCTGTGAGCTGTCATGCCACAACACTCTACCCAACTCTACTCAAAGGCGATAGCTTGAGGCTCTGTCTCAAAAAAAAAAAAAGTTAAGGAACTTGGTCAAGGCGCAGAACTAAGGAGCAGCATTACTAGGACTTGTCTCCAGGTTTACCAGGTTCTAAAACCACTAAAATTTTAAAAAGTACAAGGAATAATCACTTCTTAGTCAGCCCTAACCTGTTCAGAGTCTCACTTTGTCACCTTGGGTAGAATGCTGTAGTGTCATAGGTCATTGCGACCTCAAACTCTTGGGCTCAAGCATTCCTCCTACATTAGCCTCCCAAGTACCTGGGATTACTGGCACCCACTGCCACAATCCCTGGCTATTTTTCGAAATGGGGTCTTGCTCTTGCTCAGGCTGGTCTCAAACTCTTGAGCTCAAGCATTCCACTCACCTCTGCCTCCCAGAGTGCTAGGATTACAGGTGTGAGCTGTTGGGCCTGTCTGGAGGTTGCTTTAAAAAGCTCAGGTATTGAGTTTTGGTATTCATGTTGATGGTGAAGACAGAGCATAAGCTATGGAATTTCTTCACATCAGAAAGGTTTTATGTTCTCTCTTGGAAGGCAAGAAACTAATGGCATGCTGGCCCAGTGGAGGGCATCTGTCTGGTTCTTAGACTTCACTGTGCCTTGAACATTACCTGGGCAGCTTGTTAGAAAAGAAGATTCCCTGATCCCCAAAGAGAAAGATTTATTAGATCTGGCGTGGAGCCAAGGAATCTGCAGTTCAAAAGTCTGTCAGATAATTAAGAGTATAGCTGAGTCCTAGACCATCCTGTGAGAAACATGAGTTCCAGATGAAAGATCATAGAAAAAATGGAGCCAATTTTAAGTTTTTTCTATTTAACATCTACTAGGAATGAAAAACCAAAAAGAAGAAAAGAAGTGGATGGTGTGGTCAGCCCCAACCCCCGGTTCAGCCTTTTATCCCCATTTGTTTGGTTTCTTAACCCAGAACAGATTTTTCTCCCAAATCAAATAACTTAGTAACTTTCTGGAAGAAAGAGTTTACCTTTTCTTGTTTTCTTCTGCGGTGGTTGCTTCTGGAACGTGTTAAACCCCAGGCCTTCTGATCATATAACTGTTTGTTCCTGAGTCAGCCCATACTTAACTCTGATGCAGGAAGATTTGTAAGATTCAGCTAGCTGTCCTCACCATGTGAAGTCAGTCACCCATCTTCATGTACAGTGTCTTTATTGAGGCTGGTTTAAGGATCCAAAGATCCATTGACAGGGTTCTTTCTATTAGGTGACTTGTTTTTACATTCTGACCATTTTTAGAATAAAGAAGACAAATATAAAGATGTGTGCAAGTTCTGAGTAGATCTCCTGTGCTTGGAGGCACGGGGCTTTATTATGTAGTGAAGGGATCTGAATGATACGGGCTGAGATGCCCCTCTGCAGCTTCGGACGGGTCTTCATTTCTTTTTTTCTTTCTTTCTTTCTTTTTTTTTTTTTTAAAGAGCACTGGAGAGCTTACTCTCTGCTTCTCAGTGCTAAGTCGGGTCTGGTGCCTTTACCAAATCTGTAAGGAGTCAGTTACTAAAATAATAATACTTGATAAATGCCTGCTCATTATTTATCCAGTATATTTTTAGTGCCTCCTGTGTGTCTTGCTTTGTTTATATTTTTGTTGGGAATGAAATAATGAAGGACAGAAGGTGTCAGGAAAGTATCATCTCTGAGTCCTGTCATGAGTTAGAGAAACTACTTTGCCAAGTGTTCAAGAAATAGGCAAAAATATAAACAAATGAAGAACCCAGTTGAACCTGGTATGACTGCTTATAGAATAGTTCAAAAGATTTAGAAGATAAAAGGGTACCTCAATTCTGGTGTGGGAAGTCCCTTGGTAGAGATGAGTATTGAGCCAGATATTAAAGGAATGACACGTAATAGATGAGAAAAAACTTAAAGCAAAATGAAGAAAAAACATTTAAACAGATGTTCGTGGGGAAGGAGGAGATTTCCACTTTTTTGTTATTGTTGTTGTTTGTTTGTTTGAGTTAGAGCCTCAAGCTGTCACCCTGGATAGAGTGCCGGGCATCACAGCTCACAACAACCTCCAATTCCTGGGCTCAAGCGAGTCTCTTGCCTCCTCCTCCCAAGTAGCTGGGACTACAGGCGCCCGCCACAACGCCCAGCCATTTTTTTGGTTGCAGCTGGCCAGCTCAGGTATATGTGGCTGGCGCCTTAGCCTGTTGAGCCACAGGTGCTGAGTCTGTTGTTTATTTTTTTATTAAATTTTAGCTGTGTACATTAATGCAATCATGGGGTACAATGTGCTAGTTTTATATACAATTTGAAATGTTTTCATCAAACTGCTTATTAACATAGCCTTCACGGCATTTTCTTAGTTATTGTGTTTAGACATTCATATTCTTCACCTAGTAAATTTCACATTCACCCTTGTGAAATGCACCGTAGGTGTGGTCCCACCAATTATCCTCCCTCCACCCATTCTCTCCCCTCCTCTACCTCTCCCTTTTCCCCTTCTTCTTGGTATATAATTGTGTTATAGCTTTCATAGTAGGGCTGAGTACATTGGATACTTTTTCTTCCATTCCTGATATACTTTGCTAAGAAGAATATGTTCCAGCGCCATCCATGTAAACATGTAAAAGGTAAAGTCTCCATCTTTCTTTAAGACTGCATAATATTCCATGGTGTACATATATCACAATTTATTAATCCATTCATGGGTCTTTGGGAACTTGGGCTTCTTCCATGACCTAGCAATTATGAATTGGGCTGCAATAAACATTCCGGTACAAATATCTTTGTTATAATGTGATTTTTGGTTTTCCGGATACATACCTATTAGAGGAATTGTAGGATCGAATGGCAGGTCTGTTTTTAGATCTCTAAGTGTTCTCCAAACACCTTTCCAAAAGGAATGTATTAGTTTGCATTCTCAGCAGCAGTGTAGAAGTTCCCTTTTGTCCACATCCATGCCATCATCTCTGGTTTTGGGATTTTGAGATGTGGGCTAATCTTACTGTGGTTAGATGATATCTCAAAGTAGTTTGTTTTTTTTTTAGACAGAGCCTCAAGCTGTCACCCTGGATAGAGTGCTGTGGCATCACAGCTCACAGCAACCTCCAATTCCTGGGCTCAAGCGAGTCTCCTGCCTCTGCCTCCCAAGTAGCTGGGACTACAGGCACCTGCCACAATGCCTGGCCATTTTTTGGTTGCAGCCGTCATTGTTGTTT
>CAUYON010143544.1:0-22732 GCA_963573935.1 Arctocebus calabarensis | reverse complement strand
CAAGTCCAAAGTCATATAACTTTATCTTATTCCTGGGATTATTTTTAAGAGGTAGAATTTTACACATATGGAATCAGCATAAAGAGAAATAGGAAATGCTCTCAGTGGGGAAATGATTCCCTATTTAACAAATGGTGCTGGATGAACTGGCAGGCAACCTGTAGAAGACTGAAACTGGACCCCCACCTTTCACCTTTAACTAAGATATACTCTTACTGGATTAAAATTCAAACTTAAGACATGAAACTATAAAAATACTAGAAGAAAGTACAGGGAAAACTCTTGAAGGAATCGGTCTGTGTGAATATTTTATGAGGAGGACCCCCCTGGGCAATTGAAGCAACATGAAAAATACACTACTGGGTCCTGATCAAACTAAAAAGCTTCAGCACAGCCAAGAACATAGTTAGTAAATCAAGCAGACAGCCCTCAGAATGGGAAAAAATATTTGTGGGTTATGTCTCTGACAAAGGTTTAATATCCAGAATACACACAGAACTCAAATGTATTAGCAGGAAAAGAACAAGTGATCCCATCCCAGGGTGGGCAAGGGACCTGAAGAGAAACTTCTCTGAAGAAGGCAGGTGCACGGCCTATAGACACATGAAAAAATGTTCGTCATCCTTAATCATCATAGAAATGCAAATCAAAACTACTTTGAGATCTCATCTAACTCCAATAAGATTAGCCCACATGACAAAATCCCCAAACCAGAGATGTTGGCGCGGATGTGGAGAAAAGGGAACACTATTACATTGCTGGTGGGAATGCAAACTAATATGGTCCTTTTGGAAAGATATCTGGGGAATACTTAGAAATCTAAAAATAGAACTGCCGTTCAATCCCATAATTCCTTTATTAGGTATAGATCCAGAAGACCAAAAAATCACATTATAACAGAGATATCTGTATCGGAATGTTTATTGCAGCCCAATTCATAGTGGCTAAGTCATGGAAGAAGCCCAAGTGCCCATCGACCCACAAATGGATTAATAAATTGTGGTACATGTATACCCTGGAATATTATGCAGCCTTAAAGAAAGATGGAGACTTTACCTCTTTCATGTTTACATGGATGGAGCTGGAACATAGTCTTCTTAGAAAAGTATCTCAAGAATGGAAGAAAAAGGATCCAATGTTCTCAGCCCTAATATGAAGCTAATTTATAGCTTTCATATGAAGACTATAACCCAATTATATGAAGACTATAACTATAGCACAAGAATTGGGCAAAGGCAAGGGAGGGGAGGAGGATGGAAGGGAGGACAGAGAGTAATTGATGGGTTCACACTTACGGTGCATCTTAGAAGTGTACAGGTGAAACTTATTAAATGTAGAATATAAATGTCTGTTCACAGTAACTAAGAAAATGTCATGAAAGCTATATCAACCAGTTCGCTGAAAATATTTCAAATTGTATATAAACCCAGCACATTGTACCCCATGATTGTATTTATGTATACAACTATGATTTAATAAAAAAAAAATTTAAAAGAAAAAAAAGAAATAGGAAATGCAGTTTGGCTACCTAGAGATAATAAAGGTTGGTTGAGTGGTTAAAATTCAAGTCAGCTTATTTCCAAAATAGAGAACTCAGATAGGGCCAAACTGTGAGTCGACTATAATAAGCTATTTATTGACTTAATTGCTAAAAAGAACTGATACAATTTTCAGCATTGGAATAAATACAAATTGAAGGAAGAAGTAGGTAATAATATTATTTTCTCTTCTTCTAACAAATATGGTGAGGATTAAATTATTAATGGGCAAACAAATTGAGGACTGTAACACTTAGAGATATTATTTAATAAAATCATAATTATGATGGCATAAAAGCAATCACCATAATTATTTCTGCTTGGTGAAGAAGAGTTGGTAATTGTAGTTACTCAGAAGTTTTAATTTCTAACTAAAAACTCCAAGATTTTTAAATCCTCTCCCTACCACACTTTATGCCATAGTGGGCAAGAATTTGCAGCCCTTCTTAGAAAAATAGTCAGGCACAATATATATTTTGAATGTTAAACTGAAGAGCATACTTAAGAGTTTACATTTCCTGTACATGTAGAGAGGAAAGTTAGTGGTGGGAGCCAAGTATAAAAATTTAGTTAATAAAAACTCTATGTTTAAAATATAAACATATAAAGCATAGCTCCCTGAGAATTTTTTATGATTTCTATTGTTTCAAGCATCTGTGCTTCACTAGCTGGTAGCAACATTTTTGTCCTCCAAATAAAAAGTTCTTTGCCATTTTCTCCATGGTTGAAGGGACACTGTTTTTTTTTTTTTTTTTTAACAGAGATTTCATTCCCCAAGTAATTTCAGGAATCCAAAGCACCACAGTTTTGGGTTTTTTTTTTTTTTTTTTTTGATTGTTGTTCATTGTTGTCAAGGTTGGATAATTATAGGATTCTCTCTAACATTTCGACATAGATACTTTCTCATCTAAAACATTGTGGCCTCACCTAATGTGCATGATGTAATGTACATTTCAAAACTATTAAGAAATGAGTATAATTGTGATAGTGTGTTACTTAGTTCAATGTAAGCATTTCACATTGTATATCAAAGCAGTACCCTGAACCCCATAAATGCATCAATGTATAAAGTTATGATTTAATAAAAAAATAATTAATTAAAAAAGAAAAAAGAAGTCCCCCAAGAAATAAAATAAATAAATAAATAAATAAACTAAAATAAAACATTGTAGCCATCTTCAAGACTATCAGTTGCCACCTACATTCCACAACAGCACTTTGAAATAAACTATCCCTAGTGCTAGTGGAACTAGACCCCAACTGCTGTACTTTAATCACATGTATTAGTATCATTTCTGCTAAGTGGGAAAGAGGATTTGCCTTTTTTGTTACTCTTCCTTGGCTGCTTTCATAACCAGAGTACTTGAGCTTCAATGTGCCAGCAGTCAATGATTTATTGTTCTCAGTCCCTTTCACAGTCAGTTGTGTACACTGTAATCTCAATTTTACAAAGTACAGCTCAAGTCATAACATTTCGGTCTTTATGGACCAAAACCCCAATAGTGGTTGAGTATAGATCTACTGCTTCCTTTCAGAGCCGTGCTGGTAAAACTTAAATTCATACCTCCAATGACATTTGAGGCCACAGATGGGTAAGGACGCCTGGCTTGCTCATAATTGCTCATAATCAAGTGAGGTGGAGGCTTCAGCTCTCAAAGCAAAGTTTTATGATTGCTCCAGGTATTACAGATATAAATATGAGGCACCTCTTTCAATATGAAGGTGCTATTATTTTTATCTAGAGGTGTGTTTTATACCGAAGCAGAACTCCCACTCATGGTGAATCTCAGACTTTGGCGCTGAATCATGCACTCAGTCCTTGTTTCTGCATCTCTCCCTAGAGTGAGTTTTTGCTCCATAGACGTTACAATTTATCCTCTGTCATGGTATCCTGATCTATAAAACATGTTTTTATACAAATAGACACCGTCGTGAAAAGCCTTCTATCCTTATCTTCTCTGTACTCTCCCTTCAAGAAGAGCCTCAGTTCTTACTTGAATAAGTTCATCCACTCAACAAATACAAAGTCATTGTTTACGACCACCAGGAAGGAAATGACACAGACAGACTTGAAAGAGAGGAGAGGCAAAAGAATTGCAAACTCCTCTCACATTTCCTCTGGAGTGGGAATTGGTGATGGAATAATTAATTAAATAGGCAAGAAATCATATGTCAGATGGTAATAAGTACTACAGAGGAAAATTAAACAAGGAAGTAGTTGTAGGTTTTGCTAGGAAGGAGGTTGGTTTTAATTTTACTTAAAGTGAGCAGGGATTGCCGGTAACTGAAGGACACACTGGAGCCAATAACGGAGAAGTTCAGAAAATGAGCCCAGGCGTCTGAGTGGGATCAGCGCAGGCTTATAATGAAAAGGAAAAAAAAGTAGATTCATCTACTCCAGATTAATACGGAACACGGAGGGGAATAGCAGACTCTGAAGAAACAAGATAAATAAAGAAAAAAATGCTGGCACATAAGGATATACCCTAACCTTTGCTGGCAAAGAATAAGGATATCTAGCTAAAGATACAAATCCTTAGTGAGAAGTGATTTAAAAATAACATAGGACTAATATTTATTTACATTTGAAAGCACTGGTACAATTTCTCTGCTTAATAAGCAGGATATATAATGCCTAAAGAGTAGAAGTCTTAGAGGAATTCAGTAATTTTCTATTAATTTATTGTTTTACATATAAGTTATCAAACTTAGGAACTTTTGGCAATGGAAATCCAATAATAAATACATTGCAAATTTGCTGCATTAATGACACAGCTGGAAGAGAACACCACTTGACAACATCAGCTGATAATATTTTAAAGACTATGGTATGTCCAATTCAGCACACCTCTCTTGATTGGGGGTCTTATTGTTCATTCATCTCATATTTCACAAGTATCTCATGTGTAAGGTTCGTTGTAGCAGAGAACCAAACTATATCCTTACCTTCATAGGGTTTATGGGCTAATGCAGGCAGACATGTAGACATGTGCCAGACATGAATGCTATATATAAAAATAAATAAATAAATCTGCTAGCCCTCTGGAAGGCCAAGGCTGGTGCACTGCTTGAACTCAGGAGTTCAAGATCAGGCTGAACAAGAGCAAAACTCTTGTCTCTACTAAAAATAGAAAAAGTAGCTAGTCATTGTGGTGGGTGCCTATAGTACCAGCTACTCGGGAGGCTGAGGCAAGAAGATCTTTTGAATCCAAGAGTTTGAGGTTGCTGGGAACTATGATGAGGCTATGGCATTCTATCCAGGGCAACAGAGTGAGACACTGTCAGAAATAATACAAATAAACAAAGAAACACAACTGGATAAGTAGCGAGAGGAGTATTTTAATGGGACAGTTCTTTGGGATAGTGATCAAATATGTTTCAGTAATTAATGAGCCTCTTAATTCGATGGCTTTAAAAGACAACCAATTTTTCCTGTTCATGCTGGCTGTTCACTCTGGCACTATGCTCTACTCACTGAAATCATTCAGAGACCCAGAGTGAAGGAGCAAGCACTATCTTTGATGTTGCTGGTCATTGTGCTAAAGAGCAAAGAACATTGTGGAGAAACTAGAATCAGAAATGTGACACATCTCACTTTTATTTATAACTCATTGCCCCAAACAAGTCTCACTGTCTGCTCAACCAGAGAGGAAACAAGAAGTCGAAAGACCTAAATATATTTTATTTGTTAGACAGTAGTAATGATCACCAAAGAAAGAATGTCAGATGAAGAACTCTCTGAAGAAGTGACATTTGAGATGAAAACTAAGTAAATTGAGGCAATAAAAGCTAGGGGACAGAACACTTCTAGCAAAAAAAAACGATAAGGAAGTTAAAGCATATTTAGTTTGTTCAAAAAAGTAGTAAACACTTCCTCAAAATAAAAAACTGCAATTAATAAAAAGTAAGAAGATAAAAAGAGAAGCTAAAGATAGAAAATAACAATTGCAAATTATATCTCATAGAGGACATATATCAACAATACAAAAAGAACACTTACAAGTTAATAAAAAATACTGCAAACTAATACAACCTTTTTTGGAAGGAAGCACAGAGAACCCTCAAAGAACTCAAACTGGACCTCCCATTTGATCCTGCAATTCTATTACTAGGTACCTACCCTGAAGAAAAAATACCCTTTTACCATAAGGACACTTGTCCTAGTCTATTTATTGCAGCTCAATTTACAATTGCCACATTGTAGAAACAGCCTAAATGCCCACCAACACAGGAATGAATTAACAAGCTGTGGTACATGTATACCATGAAATACTATTCAGCTGTTAAAAAAGATGGAGACTTTACATCTTATTTATTAACTTGGACGGAAGTGGAGCACATTATTCTTAGTAAATCATCATAAGAATGAAGAGGCAAGAATCCTATGTACTCAATTGTGATATGAGGACGATTGATGACCTATTACATGATGGGGGTGGGGGAAGGAGACACCAGAGAGAGGTAAGGAAGGGGTTGAGGGGTCATGGTGTGTGACACACCTTTTGGGGGGTGAGACACAACTCTAAGAGGGACTTTAACAAATTCAATCAATGAATCAATGTAACCTAGTTCTTCGTACTCTCAATGAATCCTCAACAACAGAAAAAAAAAATAGAAAAATAAAAGCACAATTCTCAAAATATGACCAAAACATTTAAGACACTTCATCAAAAAAAATATGAATAGCAAATGAATACATAAAAATATTTTGAACAATGATTAAGGGATGCAAATTAAACTGTAAGATAACATCATAATCAGAAGAAAAGCTACAATTAAAATTGACAATATCAAGTATTGAAAGAATATGGAGAAACCAAACTCTTATAAATAACTGGTGGAAATGTAAAATGATAAATCACCTTTAATAAACAGTTTGGCAGTTTATTAAAAATGTAAATATATACTTCTCATAGAACTCAATTATTTTATTCTCAATTATCTACCAAAGAAAAAGAAAATATATTTCTATACTATGACATAGACATGAATATTCACAGCAGCATTATTCAAAGCAGTCAACAATTAGAGGAAAACTAAATGACAAATAGTAAACGGATCCATGAAACCAGTGTATCTATCAAATGGAATAGTAGAGAGCAGTAAAAAGGAATGAGCTGCTGATATTGGTGCAATATACACAGGCCTCAAAAAACATTATCCTAACTGGAAAAAGCCAGATGCAAAAGCTTTCTTTGTATTGTATGATTTCACTTATGTTCAGTTACCACCAAGAAATGACAGATACGGAAAGCAAGTTAGCAATTTCTCAGAACTGTGAGTAGGAAATGAAATTGACTGCAAATTGGCATAAGATACTTTGGAATAAAGGAGGTGTGCTATAAGGTTGATAGTTGCAGAATGGTATAAATTTACTAGAACAAATGCACACTTATAATAAATGGATTTTAGGGTAAGAAATGTATGCTTCAGTAAAACATTTTTTATAAAAGAAAAAAGAAAAGAAACAGTGAAGCAGCTAGTGTGGCTTTCCTAGAGAAAAGAATGGTAAGACCCCAGTAGGTGACAAGTG
Source organism: Arctocebus calabarensis (assembly GCA_963573935.1). Classification (NCBI taxonomy): domain Eukaryota; kingdom Metazoa; phylum Chordata; class Mammalia; order Primates; family Lorisidae; genus Arctocebus; species Arctocebus calabarensis. The sequence goes on along the minus strand of CAUYON010143544.1, from coordinate 15,661 downwards.
CAGTCAGCAGTCCCATGGCATCACCACTAAGGTCTTTACCTCAGAGTTTGGACTTCTTCATAAGTTTATGAGAAGTTGATGGACTGTTTCGAATGTTAGAGAGTTGGAATTAATTTCTGTATTTAAAGAATGCTCTAGGTTAACATCTTATTTAAGATAACATTGAAGACAATTAAAATGCTTTTACAGTTCATACAAAAAAACCACGGAAATTAGATAAAAAATGGTAAACCAGAGGTGGCAAAAAGTAGTCTGCTCTGGAAGGAGTTGGAAAGCAGAGCTAGCAAGATTAGTTAATGGATGAGATTGGGTTGATACAGGACATTTGGGCCCAGCCAGCTCAGCTGAGCTGAGCCTCCACCTTGGCGGTGTTGGTGTAGCAGCAGCTGGCTGAGGAAACAGTGGGCTGGATGATAGGCAAGGAGGGGGCTCCGACCCCCTCCGGAGGCTCTAATAGTCAAAAAGGCGGGACAACTGCTGAGGAGTCACCGGTGCCTTGGTGTCTCCTTCACTTTACACTTAGGACTAAATAAGGAACCCCCATTTCCTATACCTAGGTCAATTTCATGTGAATTTCCTAGACCTCAATTCCATAAACGGACTCTGTCCATTCATTAATACATTCATTCACCTTGCCGCAGCAGAAGGGACTGTGTTCATTCATTGATACATTCATTCATCTTGCCCTGGTGGAAGGGACTGTGTTCATTCATTGATACATTCATTCATCTTGCCCTGGTGGAAGGGACTGTGTTCATTCATTTCCTGGCCAAGGAACCCATGGATCTATATATACCCTGAGACTAAAAGCCTAAACGCAGAGATGAGGAAAGACCAGGAGAGAAATGGAGAGAGCTTTTCTCTCCCCACTTGAGTTATTTCTACCAGGAGCTTTAGTAGTTTTTGTATTCTTTTTTGTAAATAAATTCTGTTTTACCACTGATCTGTGTTCCACGGATTTATTCTTCAAATTACCGAGACCAAGAACCTGAAATTCTGGTGTCAGGGTTACTGGCTTTTTGTCATTTTTATTAACAAGTAATGTGAACAAAAACTTCCTCATCCTGTGACCTGCTGCTAAGTCAGTAAGCACAACTCTTACCTTTGATACAGGACATTTGGCACGCCGACCATACAGCGGAGCTGGCAGACCTGCCGCCTCCACCTTGGCGGTGTCTGTGTCGTGGCAGTGCGGCTGAGGAACCAGCGGGCTGTATGATAGGCAAGGAGGGGGACCTCTAACCCCGCACAGGAGGCTCCAATAGCCAAAAAGGTCGGACAACTGCGGAGGAGACACCCACACCTTGGTGTCTCCTTCGCTTTACACTTAGGACTAAAAACGGAACCCCCATTTCCAATGCCTAGGTCAATTTCATGTGAATTTCCTAGGCCTCAATTCCATGAATGGACTGTGTCCATTCATTAATACATTCATTCACCTTGCCTCCGCAGAAGGAACTGTCTTCATTCATTGATACATACATTCACCTTGCCCTGATGGAAGGGACTGTGTCCATTCATTAATACATTCATTCACCTTGCCCCGGCGGAAGGAACTGTGTTCTTCATTAATTGATACATACATTCACCTTGCCCTGGCGGAAGGAACTGTGTTCATTCATTTCCTGGCCGAGGAACCCATGCACCCATATATACCCTGAGACTAAAGGCCTAAAGGCGGAGATGGGTAAAGATCCGGAGAGAGCTTTTCTCTCCCCACTTGAGTTCTCTCTCTCTACCAGGAGCTTTAGTGTTTTTTGTATTATTTTCTGTAAATAAATTCTGTCTTATCACTGATCTGTGGTCCGCGGATTTATTCTTCAAATCGCCAAGACCAAGAACCTGAAATTCCGTATCACCTTGAAACTTTAATCTTAACCTTAAGGCTCAGGGTTAAGGGAGCAGTCACTGGTGGGATGTGGATCACGGAAGTTTGATGCTAATACATTTTAGAAATTAAAAACAAAGAATAACATCACTTTTTTTGTTTTTCATGTGATTCTTCTTAAAGGTATCATTAAAGCTGCATCAAAATGACCACGCCAAGTTTCTTTGTTCACCCTTCTTAAAATAATATGTTTTTATTTGAGGCTGTAAAAAATTACTACAGGCCTTCATGATAACCATCCAAAACAATTGAACAGACTTAGGCCAATGGACCTCAATTCTTATGACATATAAAAATGTAATTTGAACAGTTTAATGCTCAAATAAATAAAATACAAACTCTCTACTCATTTCTGAATGCAATTTCCCTTCTCAAATCTGAAGTAAGATTTTCTATTATGATAATGCACCTTATTTCTGAAGAATAATTTCAGAGTAATTTTAGTAATTAAATATATTGGATGGTAATTTTGAAAATTGCATGTGTGAAGAAAATAGGTATAACAATTTGTCTTTGCTTTTTATAGGTTAAACTTACAGAACTAAACATAAAATAGATAAATTTTGAAGGAACAAAGAATTTAGAGAAAAGCTAATTGTAGAATGGTTTTGAAGTATTTTCACATTAAAGTTTTTTTAAAAATAATTTCTCCTATCAGGAAATCAAGGTGATAGAATAGTTTTTATTACCAACAATGATGATAAGAAATTTTATTTAAAAGTTTTTTTCCTAAGAAGTCTACATTATAAACCTCACATCTAAAGGCTCAATTATTTATTTTTGTTTATAGTCTATATAGTAAATGTTAGGAATCTCTTTTATGAGTCTTCAAAGAGTTAGTCTCATTTTCTTTCTGGAATACAAATTCCGTTCACTGAAGCAAAGTGATTGTCCCCATGCAAAGCTTCTGATTATTTTGATTTTTCTATAAACAACTAATTGCGGAAACCCCTTAGTAAGAATAGCTTCATAGCAAAACAAAACAAAACAAACAAACAAAAAATACCCCTCTCTGGAGTAACAGATAAATTTCAGTATCTGAGTGGCAAAATGTAACAAAAGTTTGGTTCTTACTCATGTAAATATCACATAACGTTAGTGACTGAGAAGTTGTCTTCTGGTAGCTGTTTTGTTAAGCTAACCCTTTCCCTTGTGTGTGTCATGTTCAGCTCATGATTTTCTTCCTGTGTATCCACATTAAAGTGAGAAATGCTGGGAAAGATTATGTGGGAACTTGCATGAGAGGTTTATCTGGGCCAAAGTGGGAAAAAGTACATGTCCAGTTACTTTCCTTTCCATGACTTGTCAGAGCTTAATCATGTGGTCACAAATAATAACAAGTGTGTCCTTTTTTGGTACAAAAATAAGAGGAAATGAGGTTAGTGAGCAGCCAGCAGTCTCTGCCACAACTATTAAGAAGCTGTACATTATTTTTAGTTATCTAGAGGAAAAATAATTCTCATTTAAAAATCACCATGTTCAATACTCATGTAATGTCTAGGCCAGGATGGGATTCTTTCATCCAATCATTTATTTCTGGTCTTTAAATAAATAATAGTTTTATTAATGTATAATTCAATACTATAAATTCACCTTTTTATAGTATAAATTGGTGGTGCGTTGTATCTTCATAAAGTTTATAGCCCACGCCATCTCTAATTCCAGAACCCTTCATTGCCGCTAAAGCAATTCCTTACACATTATCTGCAGCTCCTCCCTCTCCCTTTCCATCGGCTGCTAGAAACTACTAATTTATAATACTTCCCGCATCTATGGAATTGCTTTTTCTCGATATGTCTTATATGGTGCATCATAACTATATGTGGAGTTTTGTGTGAGCTCCTTTCAGCAGCATAACCTTTCCAAGTTTGGTTCCTGATGTGGCGTGTCTTCATACAACATTTCTCCATAGGCTGAATAATATTCCATTATTGGATATTGCTACTCAAGTGTTTGAGTGAACATAAATTTTTAGATTTTCTTGGGTACTGACACAGGAGTGGAACTACTTGATAGTATGGCAACTCTTCATGTGTAAGTTCAGGAACCTCCATGCTGTTTTCCAAAGTTGGTGCAAGATTTTGCATGCCCACGATCAATGAATGAAGGTTCCAATTCCCGCACAGCTCCAAAACTTGTCATTTCATTGTGATAGTTGTTTGTGGGGGGAGAGTATAGTGGTATCTCAGAGTGGTTGTGATTTGTATTACCCTAATGGTCAATGATGTACATATCTTTTCATGTGTTAATTAATTATTTACATATCTTTTTAAGAGAAATGTCTGCATCTTTCCTACATTAAAAAAATTTGGGGTTACCTATTTTTATTTTTAAGTTAATTTTTAAAAAATATTCTGATAAAAAGTCTTTGTCAGATAGATGATTTACAGGTATTTTCATCTGTTCTGTGGTTCATCTTTTCATTCTTTGAATAGTGTCTTTTGAAGCACCAAAGTTTTTTAAAAAATTTGATTTAGTCCAATTTATCCAAGTTGTCTTTTCTCACTTGTGAGTTTTGTGTCACAGCTAAAAAACCATTACTTGAGGCAAGGTGGGGAAAAATTTAATAAGATGTCAACTTTTACGAATTGAGGTTTGGCACCTGTAGTTCAGTGAGTAGGGCTCAAGCCACATACACTGAGACTGACAGGTTCGAGCCCTGCACAGGCCTGCTAAACAATAATGACTACTGCAACCAAAAAATAGCCTGTCATTATGGTGGGCGCCTATAGTTCCAGCTGCTTGGTAGGCTGAGGCAAGAGAATAGCTTAAGCCCAAGAGTTTGAGGTTGCTGTGAGCTGTGACATCACAGCAATCTACCAAGGGGGGACATAGTGAGACTCTGTCTCAAAAAAGAAAAAAATAAAAGAGTTATATTGTTTTCGTTTCCATTTATGTCTTGGACTAATTCTAAATTAAATTTCATTTAAAGTCTGAAGTAAATAAAGGTCCAACTTAATTCTTTTGCATGTGGGTGTCCAGTTGTCTCAGCACCATTAGTTCAAAAGATTATCTTTCTCCAGTGAAGGGTTTTGGAATTTTGTTAGAAATCAACTGAACATAAATTTAAGCATTTATTCACCTATGCTTAATTTTAATTTTTAATGTGTCTATCATTTTCTCAGTATCACAAAGTGTAGTTTACTGTAACTTTGCTATTAGCTTTTCAAATAAGGACATGTGAGCATTTTACATCCATTCTTCTTTTTAAAGATTGTTTTGACTATTTGGAATTTCTTGTATTACTATGTGAACTTTAGCATTAGGTTGTCAAATTCTGCAAAATATTAGCTGGAATTTTGATAGTAACTATATTGAATCTGTAGATTAATTTGGAAAGTAATGTCATCATGACAATATTAAATCTTCTGTACATGAAATGAGACGTCTTTAATTTTGGTCTTCTTTAATTACTTTTAGCAGTGTTTTGTAGTTTTTAGTGTAGTATCTTTTTTTTACTTTTATTAAATTTATTCCTATGAATTTCATTCTTTTAGATGCTATCATAAATGCAATTTTTTAAAATTCTATTTTGCTTGTTCCTTGATAGAATGTAGAAAAGCAATGAACAATTGTGCATTGCTTTTTTTTTTCAGACAGAGCCTCAAGCTGTCACCCTGGATAGAGTGCCTTGGCATCACAGCTCACAGTAACCTCCAATTCCTGGGCTCAAGTGAGTCTCTTGCCTCCACCTCCCAAGTAGCTGGGACTATAGGCACCCATCACAATGCCCAGCCATTTTTTGATTGCAGCCATCATTGTTGTTTGGCTGGCCTGGGCTACATTCAAACCTGCCAGCTCAGGTGTACGTGGCTGATGCCTTAGCCTGTTGAGCCATAGGTACCGAGCCTGTGCATTGATCTTCCATTTTTCAACCTTGATAAACTCATAACTAATTCTAATATTTTGGGGTGTGTATATTCCTTAGAATTATTTTTTTATATATAAGATCATGACATTTACATGTAGAGATCCTTTTACTATGTCCTTTCCAATAAATATGCCTTTTTTGCACAATTTTCTTGATTACAACATTTTTGAATGGAAGTGGTGACAGCAAACATCCTTATCTAGGTCCTAATTTTAGGGGATAGTTTGTGAGTTTTCTATAGATGGTCTTTATTTGTTTATAGAATTTCTTTTGAGGTCCTAATTAGTTAAGTAATTTTAGAATTTTTTTCTAATCATTTGTTTTTTTATCTAAATGTCCTGGGAAGGACACATTTTGTTGAGCTCTAAGAGGACATCAAACATGTAGTTCCCTTTTTAGAAGAATATTTAATTTAATACAGTACTTTGTCTACTATAGGAAGAGTCAATAATCCTGTGGTAATACATCTGTATTTTGCCAATTTGTATGCTTAATTCACAGTGTCACAACATGCAATGTATTCTGTTTCTAACAAAAAATCAATCATGGCAGTTAAGAATTATTAACTATCTTAAGAATTGTTTTTTTTTGTTTTGTTTTTGGTAGAGACAGAGTCTCACTTTATTGCCCTCCGTAGAGTGCCATGGCGTCACACAGCTCACAGCAACCTCCAACTCCTGGGGTTACGCGATTCTCTTGCCTCAGCCTCCTGAGTAGCTGGGACTACAGGCGCCTGCCACAACGCCCGGCTATTTTTTTTTGTTTGTTTCTGCAGTTCGATAAGGCTGGGTTTGAACCTGCCACCTTCGGCATATGGGGCCAGCACCCTACTCTTTGAGCCACAGGCGCCGCCCCAAAGAATTGTTAATGACTATCCAGAGCACTTGTGTGTGTTAGGAATGGTATAATTTAGTATTTAATTCTAGAAAAAGTATTAAACATTGATGATTAGACAATAGCAAAGTATAGTAGATCAGACAAAAATATAAACTAAATAGGGGACACTACCCACAAATTTCAAAATAGTACAAAAAGATTCAACTTGCCTAATGTTATGCATATCATTAGGTAATAGTTTTAGTTACCTCTTCATATACAGGTATCTATTTCTTTCCCGTAAATACTGCTTACATAGTTTTATGTGGAATAGCTTTAGAATACCAGTTAAAATACATATATGTTTATACTTTATAAGCATTTAATAATTTAACGAATATAGTATAAATATATAATATTGTATCTTTGTACTTCATGAATCCACAGTATTTAAAGTATTTCAACAAAGTTATTATTCTTTCTTCACATAGCATGGATGCTGAACTCTAATTATCATGAAAGATGAGGGTAATAAAAACTTTATGAGTTTTTCATTAGAAAATATGTACTACAAAACATCTGCAATACATTAGGTAAATAAATAGATTACAATTTAGCTAACATGGTACCATTCCATTGTAATGCAAGAAATAACAATTAAAAATATGCCTCAGAAACCCAATCACATTGATTTCATCTATCAGCTTAAGCGACAATGTCCCACATGTGTTGTTTAGTCACAAAAAATCATTGGTTAAAGCTCATTCCACTAAAAATGACAAAATCTAAATGTTTCTATCCTAAATAAAATGAATTTGTTGACTCACACATTTGGAAAGTTTCGGCCATGATGTTGGCCATGGAAGAGTTTAAGTAGTCAAAAAAATATCTTTCAATAAATGAAGATCTTTTCATAAATCAGTATGAGACATTCGAGGCAGGTCCTTCCAAAGTGTTAGCACTAGTACCTACCTTCATTCAGAAAACATATTATTTTTTCAGCTATTGGTCTTGGCAGAAAGAAAAAAAAAATGTTCCCCCAGCAACTGCCTTAATTTAGGTTATCTACCAATTCCATCTTAATCAACATAGCCAGTGAATTAGAGAAATTTGATTGATGAAATAGATTTAAGCCACATAATCTGCACAGATTTTACTGACATAAAAATATGAAGGGATAATTCCCCACAAGAAAATCTCTATAATACAAAAAAAAAAAAAAAGAGAGAGAGAGAGAAATAAAGAAAATGGATGACCATTGTTCTGTGAAAAGAAAGCAATTTGTACAATATTTTTGTTGCTATTTTTCCAAGTCTTCAGATTTTAAAAACAGCAAATAAGATGATTCATACTAACATTCTTGCTGAAGTCATATAGAAAATTTGACCAAGTATGAAGCGTGATCAAGTCCTGCTTCCTCATATGGCAGATTAAGATCACACCAGACGACCTTCCTTTTAAGAAAACAACTAACAACCTAGATGTGATGTAAAAAGTAGCTCTCTGGAAGAAAGTGAGGAGAATGGAGAAATGAGTTTAGAAAGAAAGTTGGCTTTCAGCAGACCAGCACAATAAAAAAATTCTGAAGGAAGAATTCAGGATACTAGATAAAAAACTAACTCCCGAACGTAAATGAAGAACGTTTGCATAGGACTCCCCTCCCCCATATACACACTCTGGAGGAGGTTCTGTGCTTCAAATTTGATATTCGATGATCACGGTCTGGAAATCCTTTAGAATTTTTTCTTTAATTCTTTTGTTGTATGGAAGTCCTGGACACTTTGAGTACCATATTAAATCAATGGAGAAAGGGTGGTCTTTTCAACAAATGTTGCTATACAATATCACATCTACATGCAAACAAATGAACTTCAATCCTTACCTCACATGCTGTAAGATTGTTAACTCTAAGTCAATCATAGTCCAAAAGATAAAAGTTAAAATAAACTTTTAGAAGAAAACACAGGGAAAAGGTATACTGATAGTCAAATCAGCAAAGATTTCTTTAACAGAAAGCACAACACTCCTACAAAAAAAAGAGAGGAAAAGAAACATAAAAGGGAATAGGACAAGTTGAAGGAAAATTGTAATACAGTAGATTTAAAGTCAAAATAAGTCAATAATTACATGTCAGTGTATTATCAGTGAAGTAAAAATGTGAAGTGGTAGAAAGGGAAAAAAATGTCTATTTAGATAATATGATTGTGTATGTATAAAATCAAAAACAATGTATCGGAAAATTATCAGAATTAATAACAGTTTTACCACACTGGATACAAAGTCAAAGTATAGAAATCAACTCTGTATTTCCATCAACAGCAGCAAATAGAAAATGAATTTTAAAGATGTTCCATAGTATAACATATAACAACCCTAGAAATAATTCCAACTAAAGATTTTTAATATCTCATAGAAAATATTATAATAGGTTATTATAACATCATAAAGAGAAATTAAATGAGAATCTAATGAAACAAAGATATAAAGTGTACTGTTTTGTACAGGTTTAAATGATTAATCCTAAAAAAGAAGTCAGTTATTCTCAATTTGATCTATACTTTCAAAGAAGTACTTATCAATAATGTGTGTAAATTGGGATGTGAGAGTGTATATATATCTAAAGAACTGCATAAGTTAATGTTAAAATTAATATAAAAATTCCAAGTACAAGCAAAATACCATAAGAGAAAATAACCAAAAGAAAGAATACACTCTTTCAGATTTCAAGACTTCTTTTAAAGCTAAAATAATTTACACAGTGTGGTGACAGGTTCAAGAAAATCTAATAGCAAGAAAGTCTAATAGTCTAATGCTGATTTTGTAAACAGACTCAAAAATATTTGGACATTTGATATATGATAAAGAAAGGGTAGCCTTTCAAACAAATGATCTGTGGGAAGTTAGAATATTCATATTTTAAATGGTGAAATGAAACATCTGACTCTTCTCATTCACAGAAGTGAATTTCAAGTGGATTGAAGATTTAAACAACTACTATGGGATAGTAATGGAGAACATGTTTATATCTTCAAGGTAAGAAAATATTTCCCCCCAAATTATCAAGAAAATTCTTACCACATCAACTATTCAAACGTTGTTATAAATTTCTAAATTATGATCGATGATATTTGAAACATTAGTAACTAACAAAAGATACATATCAAGAATATATAAAGAATTAATACAAAATACAAGAAAAATTGTGCAGGTGATGTAACAAGGAAATATGCAAGAGATTTGAAAAGGCGCTAACAAAGCTAATTTCCAAATAGATTATATGGATTATTTCCATATAATTTCCATATACTGTAACCAAATAGATTTTATGGATTATTTCCATATAATCTATTTGGTTACAGTATCCAACACGATAACTAATCAGAACAATGGAAATTAAAACCACAATCAAGTACTAATAGGCACTGTCTAACAATGACTAATGTTAATAAGAATGACAATACTGATATTGGGAGTCAACACCGAACCCTGACAACTCTCTTATACTGTTAGTAAGAGTGTGAATTTTTGGAATCACTTTGCACGACAGTTTAGTATCAGATACAACAGTGGAAATTATGTTTACCTATAATCCAGTAATTTTGTTACCAAGTATAGCAGAACAGAAATATGTGTGTTTCGTGGCAAGAGATAAGTATAAGAATTTTTGTGGCAGAATATTTTTTTTTCTGTTAGCTATAAACAGAAAATAATCCAAACATTTATTATCATGTAAATAGCTACACACATTTTGTTACATTTATGTAATGGAATTCTGTGTAGCAATGAAAATGAAGAATCCAGTTGGTTCACAGATATAAAATAAGCCAAAGCTGCTAGATGCACACACACACACACAAACATATGTTTGATTACATTTATAAAATTCAAAATACAGGTAAAATAGAATAGTAATGTTTAGAAACATGGAACTATACATGTGAAGATGGTTAAAGACCAGCAGAAAGAAGAAGTGTGATTATCATTCAATTCAGGATAGTGGTGTACATTAGAGGAAAGGGAATAGGGTTTGGGATGAAGATAAGATACGTTAATGAGATACTGATGCTGGCTATTTTTATCTCTATTTTTTCTCCTTTTTTATATTTTAGAACATTATGGGAGTACAAATATTTGGGTTACATGAATTGCTTTTGTGTTGTTTGACTCAAAATCATGTAAGTGTGCTCGTCACCGAGGTGCCAGGCATTCTGTTAGGTGTGAATTTACCTGTACCCCCTGCTCCCTCCCACCTGCAGGCTTTCTCTTAGGCTTTGCTACAATATGTGCCCTCAAGTGTTGATCAATTAGTTCCAGTGCAATAATGAGAACACGTGGTGTTCATTTTTCCTTTCTTGTGATACCTCACTTAGAAGAATGTTCTCCATTCCATCCAGCTTGTTACAAAAGATATTAGTTTACCATGTTTTTTATGGCTGAGTAGTACTTCCAAGGATGCGTATGCCACATTTCATTAATTCATTCACGCATTGATGGGCACTCGGGTTGATTTCATGTCTTTGTGATTGTGCTGCAATAAACATTAGCGTGTATGTGTCATATTCATAAAAAGACTTCGTTTTCGAGAATTCTGAATCAAATGGTAGATCTACCTTTAGTTCACTGAGGTATCTTTATATCATTTTTTATAGAGGTACTATGCAATTCCACTAGCAGTATATAAATGTCCCTTTCTCTCTGAATCCATGCCAGAATCTGTTGTTTGAGAACTTTTTGATAATAGCCTTTCTCACTGGAGTTAGGTGATCGCACATTGTGGTTTTCTAATTTGCATTTCCTTGATGATTAGAGATGTTAAGCATTTTCTCAAATTTTCATTGGAAATTAGTATATTTTCTTTTGAAGAGCTTCTGTTTCATGTCTTTTTCTCACTTATGGGATTTATTTTTTTGCTGATTTATTTGAGTTATCTATAGATTTTTAGTTGTCAGCCCTTTTTAGGATATATAGCATGCAAATATTTTCACCCATTCTGTAGGTTGTCCATTCACTCTATTGATTGTTTTCTTGACTATGCAGAAGATTTTTAATTTAATTGAGTCTCACATGTTAATTGTTGTTGTTGCCATGATTGTTTTTAGGGTCACAATTCCTTAGCTATCAAAAACAGTTTTTCCAAATTTTTCTTCTAAAATTCTTATAGTTTCATGAATTAGTTTTAAGTCTTTTAGATACCATGACTTTGTTTTTGTGAGTGGTGAGAGGTATGGATCTTGTTTCAGTCTTCTACATGTGGCTATCCAAATTTCTCAGCACCATTGATTGAACAGGATTCTTTTCCCCAGTGTATGTTTTTGTCTGCTTTGTCAATGATCAGATGCCAAGATGAGGATGGTTTTATATCTGGGTTCTCTGTTCTGATCCATTGGTCTGTGTCTCTGTTCTTATGACAGTCCCATGAGGTCTTCGTTACTATAGCCATGTAATATTGTTTGAAGTCTAGTAATCCGATGTACTTACTACTGATATGAAGCCAATGGACAAACAACTATACTCTCACAGGAGAGAAAAAAATAATTAAAATCAAGTAGGGGAGGGAGGAAGATGAAGGGAGAAAAGAGTGGGAGGACTGTTAAGCTCTGACCTAATGGGCACAGTGTAAGGGCATTTGGCAGACTGCCTGGGTGAAGGACTCGACTACAATTTGGACTCTCCCTAACAAATTTAACCTAAACAAAAATTTAACCTAATTGTTTGTACCCTAATACTAATCTAAAATTTAAAAAAAGACTTTTGACATCAAAAAAGAACTCTGGTAATGCAACGTCTGCAGATTTGTACTTATTACTTAAGGTTGCTTTGGCTATTTGGGGTCTTTTCCAATTCCATACAAAGCATAGAATTACTTTGATGTTGTTATTGTTAATGGGGATTGAATCTCTAGACCACTTTCCGTAGCACAGACGGTTTAACAATGTACATTCTGCCAGACCATGAGTATGAAATGTTTTTCCATGTGTTTGTGTTCTTTACAATTCCCATCTTCATTGTTTCATAGTTCTCTGTGAAGAGACCTTTCACTTCCTAGGTTAAATATAGTCCTAGGTACTTTATCTTCTTTGTTGTTATTGTGAAAGGTACTGAGTCTTGGATTTGATTACCAGCTTGACTGTCATTGTGTACATTGATTGTCATTTTAGTCACTGGACCTTGATCTCTATTTTTGGGGTGGTTTTTCCCTGGTGGGTGTGTTATGTTGATCCCTGTGCAATACAGTCCTGAGTACTTCCTGCATGTCAGGTCTGGTCTTAACAAATTCCCTCAGTGTTGCTTGTCTGAAAAAGTCTTTATTTCTATCCTATATAACAAACTTAGTTTTGTAGAACACAAACTTCTAGGCTGGCCGTTAGTTTCTTTTAGAAGACTCACAGTGCAGCCCCCATCCCTCTGCTTGTAAGGTTTCAATTGAGAAGTCTGCAGGTGGTCTGACCAGTTTCTCTTCATAAACTGCCCAGTTTTTTGCCTTACCTCTCCCAGGAGTGTCTCTTTCATGTTTACTTTGTCCAGGCTGATGACTATGTGTTGTAGTGACTGCCTTTTTTAGACAAATCTCCCAAGAGTCCTTTGAGTTTCTTGTATTTCCTTATCTAGATTTCTAGCAAAGCCAGGGAAATTTTGCTTGATTATTCCTTCAAAAAGATTTTCCAATCCTTATGTATTTTCTTCATTATCTTCATGAATGCCTATGATTCTTATGTTTGACCTTTTTCCATAATTCCACATTTCTTGTGACCTTGTTAGTTCATCTTATGTCTCTCTTTTTTTCTCCTTGACTTATTTGTTTAGTTCAAAGATGTTATCTGCAAGCTCTGAGATGTTTTCTTCTGTCTGATCTATAATATTCCTTTTTTTTTTTTTGAGACAGAGTCTCAAGCTGTCACCCTGGGTAGAGTGCTGTGATGTCACAGCTCTCAGCAGCCTCAAACTCTTGGGCTTAAGTGATTCTCTTGCCTCAGCCTCCCAAGTAGGTGAGACCACAGGCACCTGCCACAATGCTTGGCTATATATTTTGTTGTTGCAGTTGTCATTGTTTTTTTTTTTTAGCTGTCCAGGCTGGGTTCAAAAATGCCAGGCTTGGTCTATGTGGCTGGCGCCCTACCCACTGAGCTACAGGTGCTGCCCGATCTATACTATTGTTAAGGCTTTCTATTGTGTTTTGTAATTCCTTGAATGATTTTTTTTTTTAATTTCCAAAAGCTCTGTAGCTTTTCCCCTAATCATTCAATTTCTTTGGAGAACTTTTCATTCATTTCCTCTATTTTAGTTTAGTTTCATTCATTTCCTCTATTTTAGTTTTAGTGCTTTTTTGTTTCAGGTCTCTATTTTCTCTTATCTTTGAGATTCCGTATAATCCACATTCAAATTCTTTATTTATCATTTTAATATTTTCATTTAGGTTGGAATCCATTGGTAAGGAGTTGCTAGTTTCTTTTGTTGTGTCCTTTTGCTTTCATTTTATTTCCAGAGTCCTTTCACTGGTCCCTTCTCAATCTGGCCTCTCCATCAAGAGGTGAGGGTTCTAGGGCTAGCATGCAGGCCTATCTCTGAGGCTCTGCAGACTGACCCCTGACCATGCCAGAGAGGGAAGGGCTGGTCCTCAGTTGTCTTTGGGATGCTCTAGCGGGTTTGCTGAACCTCTTGAGTTGCCTCTGACCTGCTATCTTCACGTCTTCCCTACTGCGTGTAGAGAGGTAGGTCCCTCATCTGAATCTCCATGATGATGGATGGGTTTGTGGATATGAATCCACTGCCTTCATTTCACTTGAGTGTGTTATGTTTAGCTGGTTGTTGCCCCTATCATTGATTATAGTTTGTGTGGAAGAACCAACCATTCTCCTACCCCAGATGGGGTGAACGAATGCTGCAGGCGTTAGGACGGACTCTGTAGCTCCCAGGTGGTTGCTTTTTCTCTACTCCCCCTGAGGTGGGCGGATGAGAAGGACAGATTGTGGCTGGGTCATGAGAGCCTGAGAGGCTCTGCTTAGCCTCAGTGGATCTCAGCGGTTGCTCATCTGACTGCTAGTGGACCCACTGATACGGAGCGAACTCTCCAAGCCAAGAAGGTTGCTCCCAAGAGAAGGGGCCTAACTGGGTGATTGTGAAGGTCTTGGGCTGGGCTCTTTCTGCACCTGTCCAGTAGTCCACTTTCTGTGCCCAGGGAAGAATGTGCCTCCCTATTTTCTCCCTGAAACTCCACAGTACCCTCCCCTCAGATTAGTATGCATGTGTAGCCTTGCTGCCTGAGCTTCCTCACGGACTGTGCGTCTGACCTGCTGGCTTGGGACTCCAACAAATGCTGATTGATGGGGGAATCTCCAGTGGTGCACTCTTGTTCCACCACCAGATCCGAGGGAGAGAGGGAGGTCTAAGGGCACAGTCCTGGTGGGGGTGAAGCAATACCTTGCGAGTTTCTCTGTTGAAGTTGCACTCTACTGTAGCAAATGAGGAGAAGGGCCTCCTCCTTGCAGTGCACCTGCCTGAGGCGTTCAGTTATTGTGAGAACCACGGTTAAACTAAATCCCACCAAATGCCACATCATTATCTAATACAGCGCTTCACCAGCAAGGGTGGCCGCTCCAGCACACTCACAGACATGCCTCACCCTTCGCCCCTCCCCGCTGGCACCTCAGCAACCCGCCACAGCCTCCCATTGGATATGAGCAACCACAAGGGCTTCTGACCAGGTGAGTCCAGAATCAACCACCACCCACCCAGGGGGTACCAGGTTCAACCCTCTTGTGGAAGCAGTGAGCGGGTGATCCTGCCAGGTGTCTGTCGGCAGGACGACTGAAGACTGGAAGACTACAGCAGTTCCGCTCCCACTGCTCGGCTCAACCCAGACTATGCCCCTGCCGCAGAGCAACAGGCTTCTCAGCGCAGGGCCCTCCAGTGTCACCGTGACGGCGAGAAGCTGGGGTCTCTCTGCACCTCTCACGCTTCCAGGGGGGTCTGTCCTTCCATCTGTACAAGCAGTCAGCGAGGGAGTCCGCTAGATGCTGCTGCACCTCCATTCTCAGGGACGGCTTGGCTGGGATTGTGCCCTTGCAGTTGAGAAAGAGTGGTTGCCA